>KZ064019.1:9540-23273 GCA_002091835.1 Anopheles maculatus | reverse complement strand
TGGACAAGTGTGACCAGTGTGCCTATTACACAAGGAACCGTTCCCAGCAGGTATATTGCATGAGTCAGGAAAAAAGATCCCTCAATAGTTCCCAGGATCTTTGGATTAAACCGGATTCATACGCATGGCGCTATTTGCCAGGCGAGCATCTGAGAGTCTAACATGTATTTCCACCAATGCATGTAATTTGTTTCAAAAATTACCACTTACAAAGCCATCAGTCAAACGGCACAGGGTCTCTGAGTGGCCTTCTGTTAGTTTCCCACGACAAATAGCAATCGAACGTCCGAACGACGATCAAACGGTACCTCCCATACAGTCTGACGGAACGGCGATCGTCGATCGTGACAAATTGATCACTTGCTTCCGTTACTTTTTCAAACACCGATTTGCAGCGGTGAATTTGACGGATGTGACACCTAAGGGACTAGGCTAAACGTTGGCTAAGCGGTCCGACGAATGGAATACGCTTGATAAACTTACCTCTTGAGGAAATCGGAGTACTCGGCCTGCCGTATCAGGCCGGTTCGCATCATAATCGTCTGGAAGCATTGTCGCTCGATCGCCCAGAGCTTGCAGTCAGTGGCGGCAGTGATGGTGGCCGTCCGTTGGCAGTGATAGAGGATGGCTAGCTCACCGAGGACCTTAGCACCGGATAGCGTCGACAGGTATTTGCCCTCGCGCGACACCTCAACGCGACCCTCTGTGGAGTAGAGTACGAAAACCGTGGACATCATCAGTAAACCAGAATAGGAAGTTGTACGCATTAAAACAGTTTATATGTCTTTATCAGTAAGTAAGAAAACGCTAATCAGATCAATGGAACACGGAAGAACCCACTTCGGAATGAAGAAACAGACAGACAGTTCCCATCCACGGAAGTTGATCCTCCATATAATGGAGGTTTCCGGGACAGGTATTCTGGTTTGCCGCCGGGATGAATCATTCCTTTATTGACACACAGAATCCGGCTACATAGAAATGCTCATTTTTTTTTCCTTTAGGAGACTCTTCTGAAGGGAAAATGTCGATCGGCCGATGGGTTGTGTCTGGTATGGACCAGTTTTCCCTCTCATTTTTCAAACACATGGACGGTTGAATGTCAATTACATCCGCAGTACGTACGATTGAACACTGCCCTAGCCAATTGCTCGATCGTTTCAGCCCTTCATTATTCGCCGGATCCAAGTATCAAGCGTTTCCACACACATACACATGGCTTAACGGTGGGGAGAAAAATGTACCCCAACGGGAAAAGCGGAAATGAGTGAAAATTGCTGTGCCCTTTCACGTCGCTAAAAGACAGGTTTCGCTTGGTTGGTAGGGCTCGGATTGAACGGGTTATGGAATGGAATGTGAACGCGAATCCGTGGCACGTTTGAACGGAAAATCTTAAAAAAAATTGTAATGACATGACGGATGTCTTCTTTTTCAAACTGAATGTTTGTTATGGTTAATTTTAAAATTCAACAAATGTGCAGTGACGTATGAATTCAAACAAACAGACTAGCTATATAAAAAAATAATAAAAGTATGACAGATTCATTAGATTTATACTTCCTCACACCTCATATTCAAGATGCATTCTTAAATAGTACTTGGATTCCTTCTGGAGCGGCATAACTGCCTCTGAGGAGTTAACAAGATTACCAAATTGTTTCATGTTTTACTGTTCCTTGACGATCACTTTTTGCTGTACCTGGTCGCTGTTGGTCCGATTTGGGAGTCGATTTGGGATTTGGGACAATGCAACAACCTTTTTAAAGGATTTATTTCACAAACGTTGTCGTTTTACAAAAACTTTGCATAAAAATGATCATCTTGTCAAAGATATTCTCGACCGTTTATACGAATCATCAGAACGATAAAAGTTTCAGAATATAAAATCTCGGATTTCTTCATCCCTTTCTGATGCATTTTATAGTCATTGAGCATTGTAGGAGAGCTAAATGTTCTAAAATACGATGGAGAGTTTGATGAAACACTGAGACTTAGGGTCTTCACATGGAAAATCGTGTAATTCAGTCTATTTATTAATGCATACGGTATTTAAGATCGGAAAAACAGTCCAGTTCATCATACACCAAAAAGTCTTCGCATAGTATCTAGTAATTGGAACGAAAATGAAATTGAGCAGTCTTTAAGACATTTCTTACACATCTTTGTACCTTACATAAATCAATCACGACAGCAATCATGACAATAATCTGGTCAAAAATAGGCACAATTTCGTAATGAAGCACACGTTTGCTCGCATAAAACACGGCATTAAGCTTGATTGGCTATATCGCGCACCGCACCGCTGGCTACATTATTATAGACGACACCCCTTTGCGTCTCGTTTGATGCGAATTTGTAAGTACCGTTTCAGCGGGATCACAAGAAACCACCGGGAGGAACGAAACAGCACTCACCAATCACCCAATGATGGTACCATTTACAGCTCGTAAAATCCCACTTCCACGCGCCAAGTCACCGAGTCACCACGATTGATGCCAGGGGGTGCAAAATTTTGCACCACTTCAATGCGAAATTGTGATCGAATGCTTACCCGACGAGACGGTACAAAACACAGCCGACAAAAAGCACATAAAATTTGGCTTTACGTCAAATTGGTGCAAATGGTTGCGCGAGGAATAATTATCGCCACGGGCTGGTTGTCGATTTGCCTTCCAGGAGCTTTGCTTTTGGAGCTTTTGAGGAGACACCGCACGTGGTTGCACGGTGGTCGGCGATTGCATCAGGAGGCCACATAAATCGTATTGCAATATTGGGCGCATGTGTGCAAGATCTATCCACCCCCAATGTTTGCACCCTAACGAAGGTGGTGCTACGATCATCCTCCGTTGAATGTGCGGCACCAACCAACACCATTTTACGTTTGATTAGTCCATTTTGGGGCGATTTGTTGTTTTGTTTCACGTTTCGCTTTACAAAACTGATACACATTTGTGCGAAATTTGTTCACCAACGCGTACCGTGCGTCATCGTTGTCGAAACAAAAGAGCTACAAAATTCTATCGGCTCGCACATCGCTGTGTTTGCGCATAATGAGTTTTGGCGTTATGCTTCATGCCTTGGAAGAAGAGTTTTTAGAGCATAATTGGATGTGTGGGGTGTGTGTGTATCTTTGGGTTTAGTGATGGGCAGCAATAAAAAACATAAATCCCGCTTACCTAACGGTAGCGGTTGCGTTTTATCGAAGGGCTTGAGCTTGGAGCAGCGCGAACCAGAATTTAATATGCTTTATTTAAATTCCTAATTAAAACGGTGGGCGGTGCGGTGCATCTTGCTGGCTCGATCTTTCTGCATAGGCGGTTTTATTCGTTTTTTTTTTTGTTTGTGTGAAACAGACGCACGTCAAATATTATACAATAAAAAGAAACCTACCTAAGCTATTAGTAAAACAATGTTGTTATACAACTTTTTTTAACGAGTTAAATTATTCCAACGTTCAAGTAATGCTTTCTCTTCATTTACCAACCCGACAGGGTACTGTTTGAACAAGTGCATCTAAGTAAAGCGTCGTACATTCCACCGCACACCTTGATCCACTGAGCGGTGGCTTTTGCGGTGGTCTACGTCGATTACAACCTGCCGCTGTCAGTCTATGCGCTAATGTTGATCGATGATCCGTCCACGTCTCGGACGCGGTACAAGACAAAACAAAGCACAAATCCTGCACTTGAGTATGTCCACCATGTTGTAATGCGCGAGGTTGCATTATCGGTTCCGCTAGGCAACTACGGTAGGCTGGTATGTGTGTCGATTAAATAATTGCCCTTGCACCATGCATGTGACCACCGGACAAATGGTATGCAAATGGATTTTCTCTAACCAGACACCGGCAAACAGCTGGCAAGGAACGTGCCTCCGCGGTACTTCGTTTTTATACAATCGGTCTACTCAGTTGGACATCCAAAGGGTGGCCACTGATGGATATTCGAAGGGCACGATAGGCTAATGCGATCAAAGTTTGCCTTTGGAATACGTTTTTTTTTTCAAAGCATCCGAGAGCAGTTGATAATTATTTTCTTTTGTGTTTAATGTCGGCTAAAGTAGTTGCGTTTTAGAGATAAAATGTATCCTCATTATTTTATTTAATTATACGATTTAATTTAATATGTTTCTAAGCGTTTAAACCATTTTCGGAATCGCTTACAACATCCGGATTCTGCTGCATTTTATTCCTTCCCGAACCTCTCTCGATAGAAATAGCTCGGTCAATGTTTCAAATTGTTTCCGGTTCGAAGAAATCCAACTTAACTTGAATCTTGAACAAAATTCAAACATGGCGTATATATCGCCAGTGCAACTCAAAATTCTAGTGGAAACTTAGAGTCTTATTTATTCAATAGTTTGCAGTTCAGCTATCTAGAAGAGGCTGCTTCTGGTTTTGAATCTCGATCGGACCGTTTCCTCGTAGTGAAGACTGAATATCCAACTACGTGGTATCAATTAGTCTAATAATCCATTGTATGACCGGTGTAGCTTAATAGGGTCGTTAAGTGATGAAGAACAAAAAAAAAGAATTCTGTGTTTGGTGGAACTAATTATCATTATCACCTAATGATCTATTCTACTCTATTGTCACCCGAACATATTTAACATCTTGTTTATGATGTTGATGTTATGCTGGGTTCTTAATTGTTTCGTTGATTCTTTATAATTTTTCCCACAAAATATATCAGGTTTCAGATCTTTAGTTGTACTTGTTAGTTTTTTTTTTGCTGTTCGATTGGTTTTTTCTTTACGTTATATACTAACAAGAGCTGTCATAAACTTCATGGCTAGAAAGCACAACAAAAATCCTTATTCCGTTGAATTTATTAATAAAATTGCAAATAAACTTGCAATAAAAATTCAATTATTCATACTCGATCCCTCGCTGGAAATGTAACTTGTTTATCATCTTCTTCTGAATGCGTCACATTAAACATGCTACAGGGTTATGCGTCCAGTGCAGGAAGATCAACACAACATTGAACGCTTCCTCCCGATGAGTTGCCCGAACCATAAAGCCACTTCTTTATTGCGTACTTTGGAAAACGGAAACCGCACCACATCGAGCACGATCGATCGGGCTTTACTCGGTGACACCGGCAGGCGGTAGTCTTGCTTCCTTCACATTTCTGCACGATGCCGGAAGATGTGACCACACAGGAGAAAAATAAAAGAAACCGCGTGCGTAGCATCACGCTAGAGCAGCAATGGATGTGTCATGCGGTTTTGGACTGTGTGATTGCGTAATGGCAAGGTAACGATTTGTAACGAACCGTCACATCGGACACAGCCCCGATATGATGTGCAGACGTGTGCCACAGAGCCATGATGATGGATTGCGGAACTGAAGACAGTCGGGCAGGGTTCGGGTCAAACTGAACGACGAAGAGGCTGCGACGTCACACATAATTTTCACCCAACATCTCGCAACAATACTTCTGGTGCTGCTGGTATGGAATGTAACAGGGTGCTCACAATGGGCCACCATGATGATGGACGGCCGCACATACTCGGTACGGTCGCTTCTGCCCTCCTACGAGTCAAAATCCGTAACGGATTTTGCCCGCTGACATTGCAATTAACCTACAAATGCTTGCAATTCGATGGTGTTGAATGTATTTTGTGTGGTATTTTAGGTTTGCCGAAAATTTTATACGAAAACCCATTGCCAGCGAAAGATGTTGGCCATCATGAGGGCGGACAAGATACGTCACAGAAAGTGTTTCAGTTCCATCATGGTTTTGCATCGGAGAGAAGCTACTGTTGCTTAACGTGGTCTTAAGATCCGCCCTTTGCATTTAGAGTCTCTAAAGTACGTCTTTTTTGCTCTTGGTATAGTTTTATTATGCATGTTTTCTCCCAGTGCAAGCGCTATAATTATTACACGCTTTGATGAACATCCAGCCAAAATGAGTTCGGGTTGTACTTCTTCCCAGCGCAAGCGAAGATGAATGTGTTTTTGTTTCGAGGATCACTCGTCCATTCTACGTTTGCGCAATTGGCCGGCGGGTAAGAAAGGTTCCACCAGTTGACAGGAGAAAGTTCATGTTGAAGAATAATGCAAGTATATGTCAGGAGGTCAATGATGGTGAAACAAAAAGCAAAAGAAATACATCAAAAACGTACTTACACTGTTTTACAGGCCAATTTGCAATGTTTGCATCATTTTTCTATTCTGTAAAGGACTTTTTCACCATCCACGGAGTAGAACTAGCTTTTGGATGGTGAAAAAGTCCTTTACAGAAAAGAAAAATGATGCAAACATTGCAAATTGGCCTGTAAAACAGTGTAAGCAATAACAGATCATCTTTAGTCCTTAAAAAAAAGTAAATGTTCCGAAAGATACCAAGGAAAAGTTATTTACAAATAAATGGAAAATACCTAATTACGGCAGGCACCGAAAACGGGTTAAGAAAGTTGAACTGTAAAACCTAAATTGAAAACAAGAAACAAACGCACAATAGAATTGTTCTCTCTACCTAACAGTGCAAGACACACTACACGCGCGGCATTGAAATCAGGCCAAGACCTACAACACTCCATCATGTGTTCGACGCACCGTGGCTATATTTTGGAACCGTTGTACTAAGGAAAAAACAATTTTCGCTTACAACCATGGCTGGAAAATGCTTCATTTGTGTGATTATCCATCGTTAGCGCTAAGTACCACATTACCCGTATGCAAACGTGCCAAACGCAGCCGCGAAAGAAGACAGGAAGCCCGCTGGAGGAGTTAGCTTCCTTCACAATACTATTTCTCGCCCATTGAATAAACCGATGAATGAAAAACCGTTTGATTGATTGCTAGCTTTCTATTGCGGGCGTTGTCTTTCTCTCACTGCTTCTCCCTATTCACTGTTTCATCGAATTGATTTTGTGTTGAAAATTAATCATAGTTGTAGGAAATGTACGCAGCAGTGCATTGACGGATTCTCGATATTATCGAGCTGTCGACGGATGGTTTCCGTCGATGTTGGAGAGCCATCGGCTGCCCGGCTGAAGTCAAGCCCGTCATTTCTTCTGGATATAAGTGGGTTAAACATTCCGGCGCTTCGATCCACGCAAGCGGTACACAAGCGGAATTGGCTAAGTACGGCTTGCGGATAAATCTACTCGGATACATGAAATTTAGCACGGCTCATTCACCTTTTCATCACCAAACGCCAGTGCACACTCATCCACTACCGTACACCACTACTTGAATTGGTGAGTCCAGTAATGCACTGCACAGGCGCAATAGATATAAGCAAACGGTTTGGTTCCGTTTGTTTTGGCATCGTCCATCCCATCCGGCGAATGGGGAATGGGTTATTGTACGGGCCAGTTTTTCGGTCAGCTATTCGGCTGGCTGTCATTTATTGATAGCGATTGTGGGTCAACGAGATGCAAACCGTATTTTGGTGAGTACAACTTCTCGTCTAGCATGTGTTGAAGTCTTGATAAAATGTAGGTGATATTGAGAGGTTGTGCGAACGTGAGAAATGA
Organism: Anopheles maculatus; assembly: GCA_002091835.1. Classification (NCBI taxonomy): domain Eukaryota; kingdom Metazoa; phylum Arthropoda; class Insecta; order Diptera; family Culicidae; genus Anopheles; species Anopheles maculatus. Next base: position 15,785 of record KZ064019.1, on the reverse strand, counting down.
AGATTTACGAATGAAAATCACAAAGGGTTTGTTATTAAGCCTGTGGAAATTTATCATAAGCACTAGATTGTGTGATAAGAGCAGGGCTCCCTAGTGATGTGGGAAATTGTAAGCTCTAGATTGGATTATAAAATAGGATCTAGATAGGACCAATTAAAAGTTAAACAAGCTTGTATATACTCGTAAGCTTTTAATTTTGTTATGATTGTAGTGGAATTGATTATTCATAAAACCAATACCAATTATCATAACCAATATGCAAAATCTAGCTTCAAGTGGAAAAAAATACCTCGCAAACAAACCGCTGATAGTTTATTTGTTCATCACACAAATAGTTCCAAGCTGGAAACAACATAAAATTAAAACTAGTCTATGGGAACTAGTGAGTTGATACGAAGAAAGACGTTATATTACCTATTGCTAGACATCTCACAAGGCACAGAGTTGTGCAAGAAGAACCGGAAAACTCATCGCTAATCAACAGACATCGGGCAAACAAAAATCTAATACAGGAAACTGAAGTCTTGCTAAGCTCCAATAATGGCAATACACCTTTCCATAAGCTCCAAATTATATAGAATTTGCTTGACTGTCATTATAATGTATTTCGCAATATATTTTATATTTTATGGATAAGCGATCCACCAGGACAAGACTGTCAATCAATAAGCTAGATTTTACCACGTAATTGAATTTTTGAACCTTTCAACACTGCATACTATGTAAGGTACATATAGAAATTGATTAAATATTTTGGGTGTAGTAGAAGTGACATTAAATCGTAAAACCGTGGAACTTTCTAGTAATTCCTGTTAAAGAATATCGGCCTTAGTTAATTGACATTCAACTAATGCAGATGCTACTATGAGAAGCTAGCTTAGATTAATTCCTTGTTAACTAAATATGTAACGGGCTTACAAACGCATCACTGTCATAGTACCATTACCATATTTATCAACTCAGTACGTGCCCCATAGCATTCCCGTATCATTACCGGAAGGAATAGGGCGTGTTGTAAAGGTTTTGTTCTGTTTGTTTATCAGAACGGAATTTCCGTGTCGCTTAAGCGCACTTTCCATCCTGCACTGTCAGCAACCGTAACGAAAACTGGTACACGCATGTAAAATATGCTTAACTGCAAATATGTGCTAAAATGTGGATGAGTAATCGCAAACATTTCGTTTCCCACCATCCATTTCGCTAAAGTGCAGTGACATGCAGTTCGTACCGGTCGAAGCAAAGTAAATTCCTCGGGCATCTGTTTACCAAAACAGAAACTTACACGATAAATAAGCAATCTCACACACACACACGCACAAGCAGGCCAGATTTCTGGTGCGAATTACCACACATTACGGCTGTGTTTGCGAACATAAATTATGAATGCTAACGCCGTGCGGCTACGGTTGGCTCCCACATCGGTTTGGCAAATAGCGAACTTTGCATATTTTCAACCGGTATCGGCATGACGACACCACACGATCGTGATTAAGTAATCATGCAGTGATGCCTTTCGAATGCGTTCAAAAGGTTATTACTACGTGTGAAAGGATTGTCAGCAAAATTTATTTACTTGAAGCTAATAAGGTTTGTTTCCTTATTGGGTTCTTGTAAGGGTAACAGCAGCGGTGGTACAATATCCGCTACTCAGATCACATTCTAAGTTGTGCTTTAAGGTATTTTTTTTAACTGAAATGATGATTCACCCGATGAATCATGTCTGTCGAGTGGGCATGATTCACACTGGTTCTTGAAAGTTAGATGGGCGTCGTCGAGCAGCGTCAAAAACCTTCCTAGAAGGGAAGGTTATTTGACCCACTTTTTCTTAGCCAACCACATCCTCTCGTAAAAATGAGTTTGAATTTCTGTTGTGAAGCTTTAGAGCCATAGTTTTTATTCGTTCAAAATTGTTTATTTATTTTTGGACAAAAGAAGGAAGCAAAGCTAATAAAAGAGGCATGAAATTAATATTCGAGCACGGTTTGATCTTCCATTTGTTGTTTTTTTTTACTACATTTTCACAGAGGAATAATGACTAACGTTTTATCATATGACTTAGATTCTCTTTGGTAGTTTCTGCTAATCGCATTGGAGAAGAAGCAAGGATGGATCATTAATCGTGCCACTGTCTTCCGGGATACTATCACGTTCCCATCTAACCACACATCAAGGTCAAACAATTACTTTGATAAAAATCGATTTGCTCCTCACTTTCTTAACCCAGTTCGCAATGGAGGTTAATCTAACAGACGACGCAAACGCACATTTTTAAGTTCGATGATGCCAACGAAAGGGATACACGGCTCCCTGTCTCCAACGACAAACTAATCGCCAAGGCGCTCGCAAGATCTGTTGCTGTTACCTGACAGCTAATTTAACAATTTTCTCCATCAAACAACACCCAGCAAGTAGGACAACCCCACAGGAGGTTTTGATTATTTTGTACCAACAGTTGACAGCAAATGGTCGTCACCGTTGGCGTAACACAGCGCACACAAATTGTCTTGCCCAGGCTGTGGAGTGTACTTTGCTTCGCCAAAAATGCTTTGTGGGCCGTTGTAGTTGTGGTCAGCACAATTGCTCAAGCGCAATTATTGGTGCACACTGTGTACACGGGCGGTGATCATACCCCCGAGGTGTTGTCGAACGTTTTTGGGGCCAATGGAACATTGGTACCGGTGAAGTCCGTGTGCCGTGGACGATGATTTCGGAAACTTGTCGTCCGCTTAGCAGATCTCGATCACTTGAGAAAACTGTTTTAAGTGACTGGGGGCCTGATTCTGGGTGCTCAACATGAAAAAAGAAAACAAAAACCACCAACCTTAAAAAAAGGCGCTTCTTCTCAAAACACGAACGCTTCGTGATGATGCTGATGATGATGATGATGGTACAGTGTTAGTGGGTTTCGCTCTTCGTTTACTGATCAAAATTTGGAACTTTGCTTCCGTGATTGAATCATTATTGTGCAGTTTTGTTTCATTTCCGCGTTCGAACGAAGGATGGGCAGCTTAACAGACGCTCTCTAGTTTGTCTCACTGGATGTATCAGGAATACGACAGGTAGGTAAAACATGAAGAAGTGTTGCGACGCACTTTCTTAATTAAAATCATAAACTAATTTTTGGAGTGTGCTCAATATGCGATCAACGATCGTACATTGTGGCTGTCCTCGATTTCGGTACAAACATCCCAAATTCCCTTGACAAAAGAAGCTGTCTTTTACGGACTAGCACCCTGATAGCAGATTACAACTTATTGGTGTGCCTGAAACTATAGGTCGTGTAGCACATATTTGACATCCCTGCCAAACTTAACTTAGTCTAGTTAGAAAAACCATCTTCTACAAACAAATCTAGATAGCATGTAGGCTATATAGCAAAAGATGGATTGCGACACAAAATCTTGGGTTGGAGAGATGTAGAACAGATGATTTAAAGTCGCCCAAAATACCATCTATGCTGAATAAAATGTCTGCATCAACATCATAGATGTTCAGATATACAAGGGTGTTGGCTGCTAGCCTGACATAAAAGATACTGGGGAAACTTCTTCACTCATATGTCGCATATGCCTTTGACACATAGACTATGTGCAAAACCGACGAAATCCTTTAAAGCACTTTAAGACCAAAATACTTCAAGGAACTTTATGAACATGTCTTTACTATTGTGCAGCGAACTAGGCTTGCTAGGTTTCGGTGAGCTGAACATGGCATAAGAATGGCTCCGGACGACCCTAAATTGAGATGAATTGAATTCGTTGATACGTCCACCAGAAGTTAAAGTCCAGAAGTCCACCACTTAAATTCATCTGGTCTCGAGGACTTCTAAGTAACACAACTTCTGGAGCAAAACAAGACTGAGCCAGAGCCAGTAAAGTAAGAAAGTAAGTTTTCATAGCAGGCAGCCGGATAGTCAATTCTTGGGACGGGTGACTCTCGCTGCTTTGTCTCGCTGTCTTAATTGTTAAGCGTTGCGTTTAGACTATTAAGACCTCTTCTTTGTATTGTACTGGTAAATTGTTTTGCTCTTGAAATTGTATCCTTTTCTCTGAGCTACACACTGTACAGCTTTAATTATGTTTAAGGAAAAAAAAGATCACCCATTTCTGCGAATAAAAACTTAATTGTTTGAATGGAAAGCATTCTGACGACACGTCCTTCAATTATCATAATTGTCTCAACCTACAACGAAACTACCACCCTTCACGGTTTCGTGCAATCATAATCAGTTAATTACATGCCTTTTGAGATCAATTTGAAACTCATTTCGAAATCGACTCGCACATATGTCCTACCTACCCCTACACACACTGCTCCAAAAAGTTGCTATCTCTAGCGCATGAAATAATTACAGATGTTGTGGCAAAAAAACACACAAAACAAAAACCAAAAAACAAAAGCATCACGCTGTTGATAACATTGACTCACCGGGCCCACCTAAATTGGTGTGAAACTATCACTTTTTTGCGCACTCACACTTTCGTTCCAAGTTATGCTTCTACACGATGTGCAACCTATGCACGTGCCCGCATCCACCACGAAGATGGTTTCATCGTGTCCGATTCGATTTCATGTACTTTGCGAATTTAAAAGCTCAATGAAAACAATGCTTCAAAATTTGATATGGTAAATTTGCGCTACGGTTACAGCCGGGAGATGGGTTTGAAATTGGGGTGCATGATGACGAAGCCATTTATTATCGTCCCGCTTTACTTGTGGAAAATTATACAAAAAAGCTTCAATCATTTAGATCTGATCTGATCTAAGGCATAGAAAAAAAAAGTTTAAAAAATCGTACGCACACACACCAAAGTGCAAATGAAAGCGAAATCGCTTCGGGTTGGAATGAGATAAAAAAACGTGCGCTAGATGCGATTGAATCTGACTGCATCTGGTTTGATCGCAGACATGAGTGGATTTAAGTGGATAATGTGGCTGTCAGAGTCTGCAAGGTGTGAACGAAATTGGAGTGTGAACATAGACGGCCTTGTGAAACACTGCACTCTGCCGGGAGCAATTCTCTGCACTCTAAATGTACATAATAATACTCTGCTTGAATCTGCTTTAGTGTAAAAATACCAACACACACACACACACACACACGCGTCTATAATAGTGCAGCGTAAGTTATGCTAATTTCTAATGTGATCTTTTCTTTTATCTCGCTCGCTGATGCGATCGATCTTGGTTAGCGTCAGGTGTGATGGGCCAACCACCACAGCATGCATCTGTGGGTATAATGGGTTACAGTTTTTCTTTTATAATTCGTTCAGGGCACGCGTGTGAAGGCGAAATTATGCCACAGAAGAAATGATGTGGGTGTTTTGAAGTGAACAAAAACTCATAATACCAGCTACGAGCGCTTTGATTTGATGCGACAAGAAAGAAAGATGAAAGAGAAAGTTATCATAAAGGGTAATTTTTATGCAATCAAGTCCGGCAAGATGCCACATTCGTTAAGTCCTTCATTAGGAGCGATGTTTAGTGATGGTGTTCCTGATTGTTTTTGCGTATGTATAAACGGCATAAAAATGATTGATTTACTTAATAGCTTATTAGAAAACGGAAAAAAGTGCTCAAAAGGTGGATTGAAATCGTTACAAATAATTTCTTTTTTTCCATAAACATAACAGCAGTCACGTCAGATCCTCGCAAGATCGCTAGAGACCGTCATAATCAAGCATTGAAAGCTTTCAAACTCTCAAGTGATCCTTTCCATAAATATAAGCGAGAGAAATTGTTTTCATTTTTCACTTTTCTGTTCCAAACAAAAGACATCGTAATTGCGTGCGTCTGGATAAATGCTCCCGCAAACGCAACGGCCCAATATGATAGCCCCTGGTTGATTTGATTATAGCCGTAGTGCCTCTTATGTTATCGAAAAGCACTCTAACACATCGTCTGACAAAAATGATGAAAAGCATCAGTGCACTTGCAACATTGTCTAACCGTACGGCGCACCGGCCAAAGAATGGTTGCCGGGTGTTGCGTCAAAGATCAATCAATCATTCGCTCGCACTGTTCCATGCGAGTGAAGCAGCCGGCGGGCCGAAATGAACACATCCGCCCGGCACGGACCGGCGGAGACCTTTCCTAACCCTGCGCAGCAACAAGTCCGACCAACCCCCAGCCGGTTGAAGAAAGTGAATTTGGCTGTGCGCGAAACGACCACTACTATCGGGCCAGAAAAACAAACACCGAAATGAGCCACCAGCGCACGTCCGCCCAACGGGCAACCCGATGGT
>KZ064018.1:2421-28374 GCA_002091835.1 Anopheles maculatus | reverse complement strand
AAAAAAAAAAGGAACAAATATAAAAAGTAATATTGAAAAATACTTCGCTGAGCATCAATTTCGGAGATGCAATGATGACGTATTTGTTTCTATTTTAGATGCCTTGGGGAATGAAATAGGAAATTTTTAATAATCCATTTTTTTCCTTTTTTAACAGGGCGGCTCAAAGCAACTTCTCTCATGGTCCTGAGAAGATCACAAGCGATACGGACCCAAGGAGGTGTTTTGTTTGCACTAGCTTGCAAAGGTGGCATAATGGGATTTCACCTCCTTGTAAAAAAAATATTAAAAAACCCCAATTTTCAACAAAACTGTGATTTTTTTTTATCTATTTCCATGTGCTGTTGGAGCTGACGAGAAGCTATGGGAACGCATTGGTCATACCAATCCAAGGAGGTAAGTAATCCACTTTAAAACTTCAAAAAACCCTCTATTATTTTATATTTATTTTAACACTATACTTTCGTTTTAGGTTCACCTGAGTCTTGCTGAAAGAGAGACGGACAACAAATAACGGAGGGTATACGTTTACGGGACTAAAACTATATTTTTTTCAAGTATGTATTAACTTTTGTGCATACTTGCTATCAAGCTCTTACCGAATAACCAGCCTTTGAAATTGTCTTGTTTACAGACTATAATTTTTTTCTAATATGTTAGTTTCATTGGTGTCGGAAGAAGCTTTTACTACAAATGAAGGAGAGTTTTTAGTGGGTAAGAGTCCCACACTACCCGGGGTATGGGTGTCTTTTAGAAGATCCACTCTCCTTATAAAACTAAAAAAAAGGAAAAAAAAACCTTACATTTCGTTGTTAGTAGCATTTATGTAGGAGATAGGAGGACAAACATCAAAGCTAAGTTTTATGTCCGTGTGTGATATGTTAAACGGGCCGAGAGTTTTAAGGTACACGAACACAAATTACTGAAACAAATAGGGCACTGCCCTTATCCCGTTAATTGGTATGGACACTGATGTGCTCGCCGTGCCGTCCCGATGTCAAGTCTCCGAACCGAGGACACGATCTTTGCGACCAAGATCGTATCCACTCACTTCTCTTCAACTGCAATAAAAGCGACTTACTGCAGAGAGAGTGCGTGAGTGGCTGGTCGAATTCTCTCTTCCAACACTAAGCAAAATAATTCAAATAATGTTCATAATACAATATCGTCTACAAAGGCGCAGCATAATGACGCACAGTATGATCCAACATATAGGTCACCTATCGACATAAGAACTACTGTGAATCTTATTCTCATTCTTACCATATAATTATGTGAGTGAGGCCACGAAAGGCATTTTAAAAACTCACTTCTTTGTTAAAAATCACACCTGACGTTAAATCCAAACTGATTGAATTGTTCCCTAATTATTGGCTGGCCTCCGCTGGCTGCTTTGCTGCTGGCGTCGGCTTTATCGCTGTCGTCGGCTGGATCGCTGTCGTCGACCGGAAAGCGCGTGTACGCGTGGCTGGTTCGGTTGCCCCTTCTATTGCCATACGCGTCGTGGAGCAGATGCGCGTGGCCACGTGGTGGTGTTTTCTAGCGCTTATTTATATGTTTAGAAAAAAATTAATTCAAATGCAATCAAAATATATCAATGAATCTGATTTGGGATAATAGAGCTACGACATACCCTAAAGTAAGTGATGGGAAAACTATTTTAACAAAAAATACTAAAATTAGTAAATGAATCACCCGGAGGCACCTTTTTCCGGAAGAGGAAAAGGTTGGATTAACCATTAACATTTAGTAGAACATGCTTTCAGAAACTTCGCAGTAAACACGTGGCTGAATTATACACGACCAATAAACACGATTGAGAAGGTAGCAGACAAAACTCTTTCAGAACGTTTTATGCATTAAAAACGTATCATATTAATTTGGTTACGCAAGTCGAAACAAAAAATTACTTGAAATAGTTTTTCTTCTGCTTTGTACATTTGTAAAACGTAATTTATCATAAAACTTAAATGATTTAGTTATTCAGGACGATTTTTCATGCTGTACAAAAAATTTATAACTTGGTACTTGGCCGGAAACAGGAAACAACGTGCATCAGTTACGGCTGCACATCCCATTAATAGAATGATGGCGAGAGCGTTGATGTAAATTAGAAATAGCATGAGCCCTCTATTGTAACTCGGTATCTAAATCAGGACTGAGGGAGATATGTACCATAGGTGTTGTTAAATAAGATCGATAGGTGTGGCCCAATACTTACTTGATGTGTCCGCTGTAGGAGGTACGATTGCATCCAAGGGACAAACGAATCAGCGCCAAATTTCCGCATTGTCTTAGAGTATTTTTGTGAAATAATAGGTAATAGCGATATAATTAAATAATTTATTAATTTATTTATTTATTTGAGTTCAAGAAATTGTATCTGTAAAATGAAGATTATATAAACATCGGATATCAAATAATTAAGCTTTGCAATATTATGAAACCATATTATGTGTTACCAGTGATGTATTGTTAATTGTATTTTATTAGATATGATTAACGTTTTGTAGCAATATGGCCAGGCCGTTCTATATGAATTTAAAAATAATTATAGTTTTGTAATTTAAATTGCTTAGAATTTATTTTTCATAACGGGTAATATTCTTGACTCTATGAACAACTTCTTCTTCTTCCTTGGCACTACAACCTCGTGAGGTCTTGGCCTGCTATTGCTAGCTCTCTATGACTTAATTTTACCCGTAGCTGGATAGTCAGTCCTGCGTACGGGGAAGCGGTCCGCCGGGATTCGAACCCCGGTCCTGCCGTGTGAAGACCGGCGCCGTTATCGTATACACCACCGGGCCGCCCGGTGAACAACGGTTGGCATATATGTGTGTTACATCCACGCATTGGAATAAAGTAAGTAAGTAAACAAACAGAAAGATTGCATGACCTAACATAGTTCCGGAATTTAATAGAGGCCGGCACGTGTAGCAAAAATCTGTTTGGGGAATGCCTCCCTTGGGGTTTCGGATGTACCGGTAACGCGTGCTAATGCCTGGATGGTTTGCATGAGACTCTTTCATTTTTTATTGCGCGTATCCCAAAGTGGGTATAGGAACTAGGTGGGCTTATGCCTAACGATTTGACAACTGCGCATGGAAAAATGAAGTAAAATTTGACAGTTACGGGTTCGATCGTTTGTTAATGTGTGCGTGCTCCATCTGGTTGTGCTGTCCGGAGTAAAGTGTAAATACGCGTGTGTGTGTTTGAAGATACGCGTATCTGAATCGAACCCGTAACTGTCAAACGTAAATTCCGCCGCAAACCTATGAGCCCACCTAGTTCCTACCCAACTAGCCTGACGTCTATGACGCCAAAATTTAGAAAAAAGCAAAAACTTAACCAATAACTTTACGAGTAGCGCTACCCATTGTCATACCAGTAGGGGGTTTTTGACGTCTGCACGGTGGTTGTATGCAATGCAAAAAGGACAAAAATGAAAAAAATAATATTTATATTCCATTTTGTCCACCGAATTGCTTTTCGCTTCTGATGTACCCTCCTCCTATCCCCCCCCCTTCCCATCGATGTGTACCTCTCTGAGGCCCCTTCCACCATTCGCTTCGCTTGCTTTGTTCTTTTTACCAACCAGCGGTGGTGGTACATGTACAAGTTGATGTGTGCATCTTTTTATGTATTCTTGTTGCGGGTGTTGTGCTCTTCATCAGTGTCGGGATCCGAACCGATCATCAGTTGGTTGTCTGGAAATATAATGAAGAAGAGATTTACGCTTTCGGCCACGAAAGCCATGCACAGTTCCATTGATAGTGCCATAATATAATCCAGCGGAATAGCGGTACATTTCAATCAAGGAAAAGATACTGCATCTATGACCATCATCAAAAACAATCATCAGATGAGTTGTCGTATCATCATTAAGATTGCGTGCCGGTTTCTGCTTCATGCTGAATTGCACCAAACAATTCTGAGGATGGGCATAGCAGTGTGCCACCAGGGACCTCGTCATCAATGGAGCATTGCAAAAAGGATCTCGATTCTCTTCGATATGTTACCGTATGTCTTCCTCACCCTTTGAATATTATGCCAGAAATTGATGTAGATGATGTTAATTTAACATCTGAAATAAGGGTAGCGATATTTCAAAATAATTCCGAGACTCCAGGTAATAAAGTAACAAAAAAAGTTGCATCTATATTTGGCATTATTTTCGTTCACAAAGAACATTGTAAGTTGTTCTAATACATAACTCGATTAGTGTAATAAGTTCTTCCACAACATGCAACAAATTTTGCATGTAATTCCTTATGTATTCTTCACCACACATGGAGTGTATTTTGGTAGAAGTTTCATTAGCAACTCGGAGCTTTCATATCTATATGAAAGTTACATCATGATGGTTATTTCAATGAAGTATAAAATGAACAACAATGCTTGCATGTTTCGCTAGTTTGTTTGGTCCTTCGTAATCAAAATACATTCAAATACAAACGCTAGCATAATAATCTTCCCATTTTGCTACACTGGCTTTCTTGGTTTGATTTAACCGTAGCTGGATAGTCCTCTCAGCGTTCTGGGAGGCTATCAGGACGGAATATGATATTCAATCATGTCGCAAGAAGACCAGTTCCTCTACCAAATTGGTCACCGGACTACTCCAATGATGCAGCCTACCTTTCGAATAATTAATCAAATTCGGATCATGCAGATCTGACCGCGTATCTCATAAGGAAGCATTAACGGCACTACGAATCGTTTCATATCAATTCCGTGCTTCGGAGAAAGAAACATGCAATTGCAATCATAAAAGTTCTCCTTGCTGAAAGTAAGCAAACTGAAAATTCTCCGTATTGCACATCTATTGTTGGGCAATTAATCAAATACAACAATTATTCACTAACGGCATTTATTAAAGGTTAAAAAAAAACAAAATTAAAAGTTGCCCCATCAAGTGCACTGATTAATTTATTATTTAATTATTTTTATCTTTATTTATTGTTTTAAACTTGCTTCATTTGATGTATTTATGCTTAATTTAATAATCTGAAATTAATTTATCATTCAAAACATTGAAAATATTATCGAATTTGAATGCATAACCAAAAAATTCAAATGATTCCACCAACAAACGATCAAAGCAATCGGTCGTTTTTTTCAACCGCACCAACACATACCAAACATCCAACCTCCCCTCAAAGTTTTGCCCAATTAGAAACCACAGCCTCGTTCACTGTCCACAAACACGATATTCGATACTACCAAATTAGACGAGAAATCCGCGCGAAGATCCCACCAATCAACGCTCAACAAACGCTTGTTGTCCCCGAACAGGTTCCATTTGGCGGTTTCTCTGCGTTATCGCTCGGAACCAATGCCGGGATTGAGGTTGTAGCTAAAACATATTTTCATATTTTGCCAATAAATTGACCGACTCCATGAATGGGAATGATAGATTAGCGAGTTCCGTTACGTTGGAATGTACTTGGCGAAAGTTCAACGTACCGTTTTTTTAACGTAGGAAATCAATAATTTCTTATAAACTTTTCGCAGATCTCTTAATTAAATTCGCAATTTCGGTTAGCCTGATCCCATAACCTGGATGATAGTGGATGTCCTGACGAACCTGTACCCTGTACGAGATACCTTCCGTAGCAGGTTTGCAGTGAAAGGTATCATCAATCTCGCTTGGGGATGTTTTTAAAAGAAAAAATAGTTTACCGATCCCAAATTAAAAAAGTAGCTAATAAACATTAATAAAAAAGCTAAACAGTGATAGTGTTTGATTGTGGTTACCGCGTAAATGTTGGCAACAGGGCCGGTTGATAGAAGTACTTAGGGCCAGGTGAGACAGGCGGTGGTACAGACCACCAACGGCATTCATAAACGACCTAAACGAAATTAACGTTAATAGAAATCGAGAGAAAAATACTTACCGGTGCATAGTAGCTGAAGAAACGCGTGCGAAATATGACAATCGAAGAAAGTGACAGCGACAGGAAATAGAGTGAGTAGAAGGGCTTCAACGCGGAAGACCTATAGTAAGATTAGAAGTAGGGCAAATGGTTTTGCTAAAAGACGATGGGAAGATACCGCACCTTTGGCCGTTGGGTCGTATTGAGGAAGTGTTTCCTGGCCCTAATGGGGTGGGGCGTGTAGTTAGTGAGACCAAGAACGGCGAATATTCTTTTTATTTTTTATCAATTAGAACGGCCTAGCCGTATTGCTTATGACTTATTTTTTACCCGTAGCTGAATAGTCAGTCCTGCGTACGGGGAGGCGGTCCGCCGGGATTCGAACCACGGCCTTGCCGTGTGAAAACCGACGCCGCTATCGGATACACCACCGGACCGCCCCAACGGCGAATATAAAAGACCTACAAATAGACTTAGTCTATTACCGTTTGAAAGAACCAATGAGAGCACGTCGTAGAAACGCGAAGAAATAAGTAAATTTTGTAGTTTTAGGTGGCCTTGTTCTTCTTCCTTTGCTCTACTACAACCTCAGAAGGTCTTGGCATGCTATTGCTAGTTTTCTGTGAGTTAGTATTACCCGTAGCTGGATAGTCAGTCCCGCGTTCGGGGAGGCGGTCCGGACGGGATTCGAACCTCGGTCTTGCCGAGTAGAAACCTCCGCCGCTATCGTATTTATCACCGGACCTCCCCATCGGTATTAGATGGCCGCTATGTTGAAATTTAATTCTAACTGTCATTTTCGAATAAGGTTTTGGGGAATGCCTCCCTTGGGGTTTCGGATGTACCGGTTACGCGTGCTAATGCCTGGATGGTTTGCATGAGACTCTCTCATTTTTATTGCGCGTATCTACTCGATGCATGACAACTATGGTATTTACAAGTGTGGGTTCAGGAGTTGAAGTAGATTTGGGTTGAAGGATTGAAGGATTGATTTGAAATGGTTGGTGTGTTCGCTACACTACTCCCCTCTTAGTCTTTGTATCGCAAAGGTTTAACGATTGCTCGTCCTGATCTCAGAGAACGATCCACACTGGTGTCTGCGGTGCTGACCGGAGTTGCTGTTGGAGTACTATGTTGTTTGGCTGTTGATGTGGTGAGATCAGGTTGCTGAGGACTTGATTGTATATCGGTGAAACAAGCTTTGAGTCGATCCACGGATATCTCTGAGTGTTTTCCAAATTTGGTCTCAACTGTGAATGTTTTGTTCTTTCTATTGATGACTTTGAATGGGCCTTCGTATGGTTGCGTTAAAGATGGTTTAACTGCATCTACTCGGACGAATACATGAGTGCATGTTGCAAGATCTTTCTGCATGTAGATTTTTCTGTTGGTGTTGTGGTTACTCTGCTGTGTTGGTCTTAACTTGGACATGATGTGTTTTAAATTGGTGATGTATTCTGGAGCAGGTCTGGTTTCTGTACTCTGAGTAAATAATTCGCCGGGCAATCTGAGGGTTGTGCCATACACAAGTTCTGCACATGTGGCTTGCAAATCTTCCTTGAGCGTTGCTCGCATTCCTAGTAATACGATAGGAAGCGATTCAGTCCAGCTTTTATCGGAGTGGCACATAATAGCTGCTTTGAGTTGTCGGTGTATTCTTTCTATTTGTCCGTTGGCTTGCGGGTGATATGGTGTTGTGCGGATGTGGTCGATACCGAGTTGTGCTGACAGTTTGTTGAAGATTTCAGACTCGAACTGTCTTCCGAGATCCGTCGTTACTTTAGCAGGAACACCGAATCTGGAAATCCACCCCGCTACAAATGCTCGTGCTACCGTATCTGCTGTCATGTTTGGTAGTGGTATGATTTCGGGCCACCTGGTGAATTTGTCGATCATCGTCAGACAATAGATGTAACCCTCTGATGGCGGTAGTGGTCCTATGAGATCAATGTGTATATGCATAAAGCGTTGATCAGGTGTGTTGATGCGTGAAACTGGAGCTTGGTTGTGTCGGGTGATCTTTGATTTCTGACATTCAATGCATGCTGATACGTGTCTTTTGCAGTCTTGACGAATGGATGGCCAAACATATCTTTGTGTCACTAGATGCGTAGTAGCTAATATACCAGGATGTGATATGTTGTGAAGTTTGGTGATGATCTGCTTGCGTAATGCTGTTGGTACAAGTGGTCGTATATTTTGTGTAGATATGTCGCAGAATATGGTTGTTGTCGTTGAAGGTATGGTCAATTCTTTCACGATTATTGTTGTATTTTGTGGTGGGCTGCTGATGAAGTTCTGTATTTCATGATCTGTTCGTTGGAGTTGAGCCATTTTTTCGAAGTCTATTGAATCGTTGGTGACTGCGTCTATACGACTTAGCATGTCGGCTACTTCATTGCTTTCACCTGGAATATGACGGATGTCCGTAGTATATTCACTGATGAAACTGAGTCTTCGTTGTTGTGTTGGGTTGGCTTTGTCTGGATGTTGTTGAAATGCGGTCACAAGAGGCTTGTGGTCGGTCAGGATACAGAATTGACGTGCCTCTAGCATGTACTTGAAATGCTTCACGGCTTCGTACATGGCATAGAGTTCACGGTCGTAAGTGCTGGCTTTCTGCAATGATGCACTTAGCTTTTTTGAAAAGAATCCAAGTGGTTTTGGACCTTTCTTGCCAATCTGGTGTAGTGCTGCGCCGACTGCTGTTGATGAAGCATCGACTGCTAAGACCAGTGTTGGATTTGGTGAGGGATGAGCCAAAAGTGTGGCATTGGCCAAGTCTTCTTTGCATTTTTGAAATGCATTGTTTGTATTTTCATCCCATGATAATGTTGTGTTGTCATTCTTAACATTGCCTTCTATCATATTCTGGAGCGTGCATTGAGATTGAGCAGCATGAGGTATGAAACGTCGATAGAAGTTGATAGTGCCGAGGAATCTTTTCATTTCTTTTGCTGTTGTTGGCTTTGGGCAATCCATGATGGCTTTGACTTTTTCAGTTTTGGGCTTGATACCTTCGGCTGTGATAGTGTGGCCAAGAAAATCCACCTTGGTTTTACCAATTTGGCATTTATCTGCGTTGATGGCAAGACCATTTTTACGAAGACGTTCAAAAACTATTGTGAGATGTTGAATGTGTTCTGTTATGTTTGATGATGCAACACACAGGTCGTCAACGTACGGAAAAACAAAAGGTAGGTCGCCAAATATTGCATGAAGGTGTCGTTGTAGAGTCTGTCCTGCATTTCTTAGGCCAAATGTCATGAAGTTGAACTCAAAAAGTCCAAACGGAGTTGTAATGGCGGTTTTTGGTATGTCCTCTTCAGCAACAGGGATTTGATCGTAAGCTCGTTGGAGGTCTATACATGAGTATATGTTCGTTCCATGGAGAATGTTGCTAAAATCTTGGATATGAGGTACAGGGTAGCGATCCGGAATAGTTACTGCGTTTAGATTACGATAACCACCGCATGGTCTCCATTTACCATTCGACTTCTTTACCATGTAGAGAGGACTGGCGCAACAGCTCTTAGATGGCTGACAAATGCCCTGTTCCATCATGTACCGAAATTCAGCCTTTGCTTCGTTGAGAAGGTTTAGCGGGAGTCTTCGAGGACGGCAGAAAACTGGAGGACTAGTGGTGATGATTTGGTGTTCTACAGAATGTGACGGTTTTTGCTGTACGTTAAGTGTGGTGATGTCTTTGAAGTCGTGCATTATTTTGTCAAATGGTTGATCAACTCGAAAAGTGTAGATTGTTGGTTGGCCGTTTGTTGAGTTTATGTTTCTTATCTGTAGTCGTGTTACGTTGTCAATTAGCTTTTTGCGTTTTACGTCCACGAGAAGATCGTAGTGGTCGAGGAAGTCTGAACCTATGATGGGTATGTTGACATCAGCAATGACAAAATTCCACGTGAAATTTCTACGCAGGCCAAGGTCGACGGGCAGTCTTTTAGTTCCATATGTTGTGATATTGCTTCCGTTTGCAGCGAAAAGTGAACGCGATGATGGATGTTGCCGTTCACGTGCATTTGGTGGAAGTACTGAAATGTCAGCCCCTGTATCGATCAAGTATCGGTTCAAAGTGGGTATAGTAGGAGGTGAAGTCTTAGACCTGTCAAGCTAGCCATTTTGAATTTTGGTTTGACAGTCATGGTGAATGTTTGTTTACGACCATCTGCACACACAAAACAGCTGATGAATGATATGGTAGGAAGCGATCACTTGAGTGAAATCATATTGTAACACAAGATATTACGATTTTGTGTCCCGAGGGAATAGGAACTGGCCAGTGGGCGATGCTTACTATGCGTTAACTTGCCTATGGGTTGCCCATCGCTGATAGGAAGCGTAAACAAACCGCACTACCACATGGACAACTCTTTTAACCATGGCTGTCAAAATTTCGTTTATCTTTTTAATTTTCTTGCGACGATTTGTATGGAACGGCTCTACCTGATCATATATAACCACCTTGGTATCGGTTGCAGTTATTGTTGTCAACGATGTGAATTCGGCGTATTGATGAATTTTCTTCTTGCTGTGAGTCAATGTTTTCCGAGTGGTTTCTAAAATGAATGACGTTGTTAGTATTGTTGGCGAAGGTTACCTTACGTTGCGTTTGTGGTGGTGTGGAAACTACGTCGGATCCATGGGTGTGTGTGAGCGCGGCTCGAAAAAACTGCACGTGATGGTATTGTCGTCCTGCTTCTGCTTCTCACACTTTTGCGCCTTTGCACCATAACGGTAGTGGTACCAGCAAATCCAGCGTTGTGTTCTGTTCGAATTCCGAGAAGGGCTGTTTCGGCGCGTGTTGTTTCTGGATGACGAACGGTTGCGGTATTTCGGCGAATTGGTTGCATTGTATCGTCCACGATCGTTGGCGAAAACTTTTTCTATTTGACGTGAAAGAGCATCGATCCGGCTTTCCAGCGTGCTTATTGTTGTTTCTGCTTGTGTTGGAATTGGTGCAGTTGGTTGTTTTTCGCTGAAGCTGCAAATGTCGTTGCGCGGTGCTTCCATGATCTTGTCCGCCACGTTTGCCTGATCATCCAGTGTCGCAGAAGGCATTGATGCAATTATTGAACGCACTGTAATTGGCAATGCGCGGAGCCAAATGTTTGATAAAACAGTGTCTGTG
This sequence comes from Anopheles maculatus, assembly GCA_002091835.1. Classification (NCBI taxonomy): domain Eukaryota; kingdom Metazoa; phylum Arthropoda; class Insecta; order Diptera; family Culicidae; genus Anopheles; species Anopheles maculatus. The sequence continues at coordinate 17,355 of KZ064018.1, read as the reverse complement.
CATCCATCTCCACCTAGGCGTCGCATTTCGATCAACAACGCACTTGGTTTGCGATCACCGAGGGTAACACCTGATAATAGATGTGTGAGCCGTTGATTTTCCGAGGGGCGGAAATTCGCCACAACGGCTGCCTTAAGGGTTTCGTACTTGTTCTTGGCGTCACCTGAATTGCACTGCTGGATGGTCGTGAGGAAATACTTTGCACGATTTCCTAATGCGACTATGATGGCGTTGTACTTGAAATTGTCCAATCTGATTGCACTAACACAAAACGACGCTTCCAAGCAGATGAACCAAGTATCGATGTCATCGGCGTCGAATTCGGGGAAATGCACTTTTGCCACGACGGCTTCTTCAATTGCGTCGGATTTCTTCTCCGTCGTCATCATGCACTTTTGTCTATTGGTTGTCTTCTTTTTTCGATTACACTCGCGACGATCACTAATTGCGCACTTCACTTGGCTTATTTGACGATCACGTCGGGGTCACCAGTTTGGGGAATGCCTGAATAAAGGACGACTAATTTTTTGGTTCGCGATTAGCGTACCCAACGAAATTCGTTTAGTTTTTACATTCCAAAAAATTAGTCCGCAATTAGTTTCATCGCGATAGTGATTCTAGTTCGGGCGCGTTATTAATCGCGAGTAAGTCGGAAAGACTAAAAATTATCCACCGAGGATAATCGCGAGTAACCGGTGTGCAATCGTGGACGGTGCGCGTTTTTTATAGTGTTTCGCGAGATGGATCACGACGATCGGACGGAGCAAGGCGGGCAAATGACGAGCCAGCGAGAGGAACCAAGACCCTCGGAGGACCGGATGACGGAGCGCGACGACGCAGCCGCAGTAAATGCGGCATCATCCTGTTCGACTCGATCGCCCGTGGCCGTCGAAAGATCGCCCCAGAGCGAGGGGAGTGTAGGCCACCGGGGCGAGCATACAGTGCAAACTCCGTGGGGATATTTTCCGGTGAGGCGTAGGAACGTCGATACGGCGGACGCGACATCGGAAGCAGCCCGGCCGTTCCCTAACTACGCACAAACGCACGCACGAAACGCCCATACACAACCGGAGGATTCGGGACGCATCAACGATGGCGCATCGAGTTCAGCAATGGCGAACGCTCTTCGGTCAGCAACCCCTGTGGGGTTCATGACCGCCGACCAGGAACTGCAACGGAAGCGGCTCGAGCTCGATCGATTGCAAATCGATCTGCAGCAACGTCAGCTGGAACTCCGCGAACGCGAGTTGCAGCTTTTACGAGCGGAAAAAGTGAGTGTGCGCGATCCACGGACCGAGATCGAAAAAGGTAGTGCGTGGCTGCTGCAAGCAGAAAATGGAGTTTTCCTCGACGCTGCGGGACGGTACCACGCAGCGTATGGTCAATTCTTTCACGATTATTGTTGTATTTTGTGGTGGGCTGCTGATGAAGTTCTGTATTTCATGATCTGTTCGTTGGAGTTGAGCCATTTTTTCGAAGTCTATTGAATCGTTGGTGACTGCGTCTATACGACTTAGCATGTCGGCTACTTCATTGCTTTCACCTGGAATATGACGGATGTCCGTAGTATATTCACTGATGAAACTGAGTCTTCGTTGTTGTGTTGGGTTGGCTTTGTCTGGATGTTGTTGAAATGCGGTCACAAGAGGCTTGTGGTCGGTCAGGATACAGAATTGACGTGCCTCTAGCATGTACTTGAAATGCTTCACAGCTTCGTACATGGCATAGAGTTCACGGTCGTAAGTGCTGGCTTTCTGCAATGATGCACTTAGCTTTTTTGAAAAGAATCCAAGTGGTTCTGGACCTTTCTTGCCAATCTGGTGTAGTGCTGCGCCGACTGCTGTTGATGAAGCATCGACTGCTAAGACCAGTGTTGGATTTGGTGAGGGATGAGCCAAAAGTGTGGCATTGGCCAAGTCTTCTTTGCATTTTTGAAATGCATTGTTTGTATTTTCATCCCATGATAATGTTGTGTTGTCATTCTTAACATTGCCTTCTATCATATTCTGGAGCGTGCATTGAGATTGAGCAGCATGAGGTATGAAACGTCGATAGAAGTTGATAGTGCCGAGGAATCTTTTCATTTCTTTTGCTGTTGTTGGCTTTGGGCAATCCATGATGGCTTTGACTTTTTCAGTTTTGGGCTTGATACCTTCGGCTGTGATAGTGTGGCCAAGAAAATCCACCTTGGTTTTACCAATTTGGCATTTATCTGCGTTGATGGCAAGACCATTTTTACGAAGACGTTCAAAAACTATTGTGAGATGTTGAATGTGTTCTGTTATGTTTGATGATGCAACACACAGGTCGTCAACGTACGGAAAAACAAAAGGTAGGTCGCCAAATATTGCATGAAGGTGTCGTTGTAGAGTCTGTCCTGCATTTCTTAGGCCAAATGTCATGAAGTTGAACTCAAAAAGTCCAAACGGAGTTGTAATGGCAGTTTTTGGTATGTCCTCTTTAGCAACGGGGATTTGATGGTAGGCTCGTTGGAGGTCTATACATGAGTATATGTTCGTTCCATGGAGAATGTTGCTAAAATCTTGGATATGAGGTACAGGGTAGCGATCCGGAACAGTTACTGCATTTAGGTTACGATAATCACCGCATGGTCTCCATTTACCATTCGACTTCTTTACCATGTGGAGAGGACTGGCCCAACAGCTCTTAGATGGCTGACAAATGCCCTGTTCCATCATGTACCGAAATTCAGCCTTTGCTTCGTTGAGAAGGTTTAGCGGGAGTCTTCGAGGACGGCAGAAAACTGGAGGACTAGTGGTGATGATTTGGTGTTCTACAGAATGTGACGGTTTTTGCTGTACGTTAAGTGTGGTGATGTCTTTGAAGTCGTTCATTATTTTGTCAAATGGTTGATCAACTCGAAAAGTGTAGATTGTTGGTTGGCCGTTTGTTGAGTTTATGTTTCTTATCTGTAGTCGTGTTACGTTGTCAATTAGCTTTTTGCGTTTTACGTCCACGAGAAGATCGTAGTGGTCGAGGAAGTCTGAACCTATGATGGGTATGTTGACATCAGCAATGACAAAATTCCACGTGAAATTTCTACGCAGGCCAAGGTCGACGGGCAGTCTTTTAGTTCCATATGTTGTGATATTGCTTCCGTTTGCAGCGAAAAGTGAACGCGATGATGGATGTTGCCGTTCACGTGCATTTGGTGGTAGTACTGATATATCAGCCCCTGTATCGATCAAGTACCGGTTGCAGTTATTGTTGTCAATGATGTGAATTCGGCGTATTGATGAATTTTCTTCTTGCTGTAAGTCAATGTTTTCCGAGTGGTTTCTAAAATGAATGACGTTGTTAGTATTGTCGGCGAAGGTTACCTTACGTTGTGTTGGTGGTGGTGTGGAAACTACGTCGGATCCATGGGTGTGTGTGAGCGCGGCTCGAAAAAACTGCACGTGATGGTATTGTCGTCCTGCTTCTGCTTCTCACACTTTTGCGCCTTTGCACCATAACGGTAGTGGTACCAGCAAATCCAGCGTTGTGTTCTGTTCGAATTCCGAGAAGGGCTGTTTCGGCGCGTGTTGTTTCTGGATGACGAACGGTTGCGGTATTTCGGCGAATTGGTTGCATTGTATCGTCCACGATCGTTGGCGAAAACTTTTTCTATTTGGCGTGAAAGAGCATCGATTCGGCTTTCCAGCGTGCTTATTGTTGTTTCTGCTTGTGTTGGAATTGGTGCAGTTGGTTGTTTTTCGCTGAAGCTGCAAATGTCGTTGCGCGGTGCTTCCATGATCTTGTCCGCCACGTTTGCCTGATCATCCAGTGTCGCAGAAGGCATTGATGCAATTATTGAACGCACTGTAATTGGCAATGCGCGGAGCCAAATGTTTGATAAAACAGTGTCTGTGCATCCATCTCCACCTAGGCGTCGCATTTCGATCAACAACGCACTTGGTTTGCGATCACCGAGGGTAACGCCTGATAATAGATGTGTGAGCCGTTGATTTTCCGAGGGGCGGAAATACGCCACAACGGCTGCCTTAAGGGTTTCGTACTTGTTCTTGGCGTCACCTGAATTGCACTGCTGAATGGTCGTGAGGAAATACTTTGCACGATTTCCTAATGCGACTATGATGGCGTTGTACTTGAAATTGTCCAATCTGATTGCACTAACACAAAACGACGCTTCCAAGCAGATGAACCAAGTATCGATGTCATCGGCGTCGAATTCGGGGAAATGCACTTTTGCCACGACGGCTTCTTCAATTGCGTCGGATTTCTTCTCCGTCGTCATCATGCACTTTTGTCTATTGGTTGTCTTCTTTTTTCGAGTCTAATGCATCTTTTTTATTATATGAGATTATTATAGATAGCTTGGAGTTTCGATCCGGCGACTTCGCTGCATTAGCTGATTACGCTGTCACAGTACCACTGATATCATGTTATAAGGTGGAAGTTGTAATAGCTATATAAATGATTGCTTTTGTTGTTATTAGACCCGTATCATATGCTACAGATTGCTTCCGAAAAGGAGGAGGAAGACGGGAATGTTGTATCGTAGGCGTTATAGGATGTTAAAACGAATGAGGGAACAGGCAGAATGTGCTGTGGCTCTACCTTTGAATTCGATTTCAGTTAATAGATTATTAGATCTACAAGATTTTCTGCGTTACGAGTGTGAATAAAATGAATCATTTCGAACATTTACTTTAACTATTTTTGAATGTTTTCCACACCTCATCAAAAACGCATGTAAGCTTGTAACCTTTAATTTACCGCTAAATTACCGTCGGCAAATGCCTGCCCATATATGTATATGGATGCATTAATTTATCATGTTTTATCGACTGTAAACATTGCCCAATCGCTCGAATATATGTTAATAACGTTTACTAAACAAGAATCTAACATAATTATCATTTTTACTGATATATTTTGATGAAAGAAATGTACGGGAACACTTGGAACGTTAATTTACCGTTAATTTACTCTTAATTTACCGTCTGACAATTCCTCCAACGTCTCATCATTCCATTCCCCCTACCCGTGCCAACGAACGGCACAGTTTGACAGCCAAAACTGCTCGATTGGGTAAATTAGCAGAACGCTGCCTGGCTGGGCACCTCTCGCTCTTATCGATTGTGCGTTTATTTCTACTCGAATTTTTCTTGTTTGGAATTCTGGTCGAGCACATTTTGACAGTTATCGCTAAAACAAATGTATTCAGGATCAGTTTTGTGCAGTTTGCATCACGGAAATAATGGATAATATCGTCGTTGAATTTATAAATGCATCATTCATTATGCTTAATATAGTTCACGAAGAAAGGCGTAAGAAGTGTAAAAAGACGAGAGAATACTGGATGCGACCGATTTTCTTCCGTCGCGATGAAGACGGCACAAAATTATTGAATGATCTCTTAGAAGAAGAGTGCTATAGGACGGTGCGTGGTTTTTTGCGAATGGGACAAGCGGATTTTGAATTTTTGGTTGCTGCCATAGGGCCGAAAATTCAGCGAAAAGACACCAACTTTCGGCGCGCAATAACCGTCCATGAAAGGTTGATGATCACTCTTCGGTACTTAGCAACAGGCGAAGAATATACCAAGTTGCAGTACTTGTTTAGAGTAAGTAACCAATGCTCTGCTAAGTTTCCGTGTTATATGTTTATTTTTTATTTGTAGGTTTCAAAACAATCAATATCTTTGATCGTTCCTGAGGTGTGTTCATGCCTGAATGAAGCGCTAAAGGATTATATTAAGGTATGTTTCATTGCCGGATTTTGCCGTGGACGGACCGCAAACAGCCACTTGAGCCCATGTGTTTAATGGATCTGGTTTTGAAGGGGCATTTTAAAAGAGGCGAAAGCAGTGAGCAGTGTTTCACCGGTGTCTTTCCGTTTGTCGCTCATGTATAAGAAAGCAGCATCCGTATGGTTAGCTACACGGAGTGGGAATACGTTGATATTTTCAGACCAAGTGGGTGATGGGCGGTGGCACAGATGAAAGTTCTGTTCAGCCCGGGTCAATTATGGTCATACTTATCATTTATTTTTGTTCAGTGGCTTAAGTCTACTTACTGTCGCTTGTGTGTTCTTGGCCTGCTCTAACAATCTTCGAGACCGGTCAAGGGGTAGCGCCGTCGTTTGCCAACCCAATATCCCGGCCGTTCTGGCGGACGCATCAACGCCATCACTCCATCTCAGTTTGGGCCTACCACGCCTCCTCTGTCCATGTGAACGGCCTAACAGAACTTTACGGGCTGGGTCGTCCGGTGCCATACTCATCAAATGACCAGCCCACCGAGCCTGGCGAATCTAACTCACTGCACGATGATAAGATTACCATACAGATTGTAGAGTTTGACGTTGTAGCGGCTCTTACATTGTCCCTCCACGCATACGGGGCTAACCATCCTATTGAGCATCTTCCTCTCGAAGACGGCTAAGAGGGTTTCGTCAGTTTTGGACAGACTCCATGACTCAAAGCGTATGTGAGTACTGGGACTTAAATGGTTATATACAGTCCCAGCTTCGTCCGTCGCGACAGATATTTTGAGTTTTGTTTCTCAGGCTGTAGTGTGTCCGTTTGGCAGCCAGCACCTTTATGTGTAACTTAACATCTAAGATGTTGTCGGGTGGTTACCTAACTGTACATCATCCCTGCGCAGATCAGTATATGCTAACAGGGCTGCTGGTGGTGCCTTCAACGATATGGTTTTGGCCTCGTTCATATTCATCCCGGGGTTTAGTGCTGCCTGCTCAATCCTTTGGTAAGCTTCTGCTCCGCAGGAGAGCCTAAAATCATTGATGACTATATCATCATCGTATGTAAGGATCTGGATTGACTTATACAAGATGGTCCCCGATGTTTCCACCTCCAAGTCGCCAGACTGAAGCGCCAGACTGAAAAGAAGACAAGCAAGACCATCTCCCTGGCGGACCATCTCCCTTAGTGGAAGCAAAGGGCCCTGAGAGTTTTCCATCTACCTTTACCTGACATGTGATATAGGTCATTGTCATTCTTACAACCCTGGTAAGTTTGGCTGGGATTCGAAAAGAGCTCATTGCGTCATCAAGCTTTACCTTGGCTATGCTATCATATGCGGTTTTGAACTCGATGAAGAGATGGTAGGAGTGGAGCTGATGTTCCGCCATCTTTTCCAGGATTTGCCGCATAATGAAGATCAGGTCAGTCAAGTCAGTGGTTGATTTTATGTTTCGGAAACCTCTCTTATATTTTACAGTCTATCTCTTCTATGTATTGGACTAGTCGGTCTTGTAGTTCCAAGGAGAAGATTTTGTAGGCGGTATTCAACACCGTAATACCTCTGTCACTCTAACCTGTCTTCCTTCTCATAAATGGGATAGATGTTGCAAGATTCCAATCACTAGGCATCGATTCAATATCCCATCCCATTGCCATTTCAGGCAACCTCCCATCCCATTACCATTGCTGAAGACTGTGACTGGCGGTATATTGGCTCTCTACCGACTTTTGCATTGAAGTCCCTAATTGGCCAATGGTTTTTGCGATGCGGCCGTAAAACTGCTAGGCCATTTACCGTAGTAAGTTAGGATATGCGGTGGGGCAAGTGACCACTCTGTGACGAGGACGTGACGGAATAGGAATTGAGTAAGAGAGCATGTAAAACCCATTGCTAGGTCTTGAATCCTACCTAAACGTACAGTGGGACAGGCATGACAAAGATGAAATATCGATTTAATCAAGCAGAAACAAACCTAGTGAAGAATCTCTGCACCTGATCTCTGTTAGGAAAGCAAACCCTGCATGTCAGGATGACAGACGGACGGATGGCAGATGTGCGAACGTTAGAATAAACTCTTTCTTCTGTTGTAAACCACCAACCAGACTAGACGTGTTTCATCTCATTATATCACCGCGTAACTTTAGGTTATGGGCCCAGCGTGAAGACAAAATGGAGGACAAGGAACATGATCGATTTCTGCTACCATTGTTTGATGGTACAAATTACAACGCGTGGAAGTTTCGCATGCGTGTGTTGTTGGAAGAACGGGATCTGTTGGTGTGTGTTGAAAACGAAGCAGCGGACGTTGTGGAGTTACGCGATGATCCGACCGATTCGGAGGGAAAACGAAAGGAAAAAGCAATGGCACGCGAGAAAAGACTAAAAATGGACAAAAAGTGCAAAAGCTTGTTGGTGTCGAGGATCCACGATTCCCAGTTGGAGTATGTGCAGGAACAGGCGACACCGAAAGCTATTTGGGACGCTTTAGTGCGAGTTTTTGAACGAAAAAGTATCGCGAGTAGGATGCATCTGAAGCGACGAATGCTGTCGTTGCGATTCGAAACCGGAAAACTACAAGATCATTTCCTCAGATTTGATCGTTTAGTGCGGGAATATCGTGCGACGGGAGCAGAGATGGAAGATTTAGATGTGGTATGTCTTTTGCTAATTACTTTGGGATCGGCGTACTCGACGGTAGTAACCGCGTTAGAAACTATGCCCGCAGAAAATCTGAGTTTAGAGTTTGTGAAGTGTCGTTTGTTAGACGAGGAAATAAAACAAACGAGTACAGTGTTGGAACCGTCAACGGCTGAAAACGGAACACCGGCGTTCGTGGGCACAAAGAAGCCACCGAAAAAGAAAAAGGTTCTGAAGTGTTATCACACCAGTAGGTTGGAATGGTGAACGTTATTTCGTGACGTTTATCGATGATTGGAGTCATTTTGTCATGGTCTATCCTATGAAAAATAAGAACGAAGTATTTGGACATTTTAAAAGGTATGAAGCTTTAGTGACGGCAAAGTTCTCTACGAGGATATCAAGGTTAAAGTGCGATAATGGTGGGGAATATAAAAACCGTGTTTTTGAAGCATTTTGCCATAAGCAAGGTATACAGATAGAATACACAATACCTTATACTCCAGAACAAAACGGTACTAGCGAAAGAATGAATCGTACACTTGTTGAGCGTGCTCGGGCGATGTTAGAAGATGCAAAGATCGACAAAAGTTTTTGGGTGCAAGCGGTTCAAACAGCTGGATATGTGACGAATCGTTGTTTAACACGAGCGAACAACAATCAGAAAACTCCAGCTGAAATATGGGAGAATACCAAGCCGGATGTGTCGAAGTTGCGTGTTTTTGGCGTTTCGGTGTTCGTGCATATACCGAAAGAGCATCGTAAGAAAATGGATGCAAAGGCATGGAAAGGTGTATTTGTAGGATATGCACCGGCTGGCTATAGGGTATGGAATCCTAAAACGCGGTCAATTGTCATAGCGCGAGATGTCGATTTCCTGGAAATGGAAACTCTGGTGGACAGTGTAGGAGGTGAGTGCTCCAACAGATACAATAACTCTGACATTATTGTTTTAGGGCAAGAGCAAGCAGATCCTATAAGTGAAGTTGATGATCGAGATAGCCTAGTTATCAACGAGAGCATCGGTAGTGATGAGTTGTATGAAACTGGGGAAGAAGAAGAAACTGTTGTTGAAGCCCCAGATGTCAGGCCGGTTCGAGAGCGTCATACTCCAGTTTGGCATAAGGACTATGAGGTGAATGCCAGCTTTGCTCTGAATGCCCTGTCCTACGTGGAGAACATTCCTGAATCACTGTCTAAGTTAAAGGAACGAGACGATTGGGCGCTGTGGCATCGAGCGATGCAAGACGAGATGGATTCTTTAGAAAAGAATAGCACGTGGACCCTAACAAAACTGCCGAAAGGACGAGGTGTTGTGTCATGTAAGTGGGTGTTTAAAGTTAAACCGGGTGAAGATGGTCAGCAACCCAGGTACAAGGCTAGGTTGGTTGCTAGGGGGTTCAGCCAGAAGCAAGGATTTGACTATTCTGAAACATACTCACCGGTAGCCCGTCTAGATACAATTCGAACAGTTTTGGCTTTGGCAAATCGTAATAATATGATCATTGGACAAATGGATGTAAAAACAGCATTTTTAAATGGTGAATTGAGCGAAGAAATCTATATGCAGCAGCCAGAAGGTTTTGAGCGAGGCCAAGGGATGGTTTGTCGTTTGAATCGCTCTTTATACGGACTGAAACAGGCATCTCGGAAATGGAACGAACGATTTAATGATTTTGTGCAAACACTCGGTTTCATTAGAAGCGCTAATGATCTTTGTCTGTATATGCGTGGCTCTGGCGAAAGATTGGTAATCATTCTCATCTATGTTGATGATATTTTAGTAGTCAGCTCGTCTGAAGAACAGGTGAAGAAAGTAAAGGGTTGCCTGGCAAAAGAGTTTGAAATGACAGATGTAGGTGAGGTAGGAAATTTCCTTGGAATGAGAATAGAGCGAGATTCTATCAAGAAGATTATGCGGATTTCTCAAAGGCGATATCTAGAAAGCTTACTTAGTCGTTTCGGAATGGAAGATTGTCGACCGATCGCAACACCAATTGAGTATCGACTCAAGTTGAATAAGGGTCTTGAAGATGAAAGAACAGTGCATCCGTATCGCGAGCTTGTAGGTTGCATAATGTATGTATCGTTAACTACTAGACCGGATTTAGCCGTCGCTGCGAACTATTTTAGCCAATTTCAAGCATGCCCAACGGACGAACATTGGGTGCATCTGCGACGAATTCTACGATACGTGAAGGGTACCTTAGATTATGGTTTAGTTTTTCGCGGATGTAGTGATGCCCCGATATTGCAAATCTATACGGATGCTGATTGGGCTAGTGACACTGTGGATCGTCGATCAGTGTCTGGTGCGCTCTTCAAGTTTTTTGGGATGACCGTAAGCTGGACTGCTAAGAAGCAAGCGACAGTATCCTTATCATCTACAGAAGCCGAGTTGGTGGCCCTCTGCAGTGCTGCGTGTCACAATCAATGGTTGGTGAGGATCTTAAGGGATCTGGGATGTATTCTTAATGAACCAGTTCCATTCTTTGAAGACAATCAATCTACTATTAATATCGTTACAAATCAAAAGGATTCAGTGCGTATGAAACATATTGATGTGAAATGTTGGTTTGTTAGGGAACTGGTAGAGAATGGTAGTATTAAGTTGATATATGTTCCAACGGAAATGCAGGAAGCGGATGTGTTAACAAAAGGTCTTCCTGCACCAGCTTTCAAGAAGTTACGTGCCAGTCTTGGATTGTACGACTGCAAGGTTTGAGCGGGCGTGTTAGGAAAGCAAACCCTGCATGTCAGGATGACAGACGGACGGATGGCAGATGTGCGAACGTTAGAATAAACTCTTTCTTCTGTTGTAAACCACCAACCAGACTAGACGTGTTTCATCTCATTATATCACCGCGTAACTTTAATCTCTACGATCAATGTGGCTTTAATCGATGGGAAGGCATACATCGTGGGCAATTTCATATGCTCGTCCAGGGGTGACGGTAGGGGTAGAAAGGGTTATCTTCTTGGTTTAACGAACCACTAGCCATGCCGGCCATCAAATGGCTTACTAGACTTATTACGGGGAGACGGTCCGAATGGAATTTTAACGACGATCCTACTGTGTGAAGGCCGGTGCTGTAGTTACCTTTACCACCGAGTTTAACGTAAAAAAGAGGGGAGAAAGAGTGTGGGTAGTAATTTACTCATAGTGACCTCCGTCCGATTTTATAGAAAGTTCACCCTCTATAGATACGTAAGCTAAGTGCCAAGTTTGTGGCATCCTTTCCTTTGAAGATGGTTTCCTCTTGGTTCTGTATATTATATTCATAAAAACGGTTAGGCATATTGAAAATGATAAAGAGGATAGGCCCAAAAGCAAACGAAAACTAAGTGAGTGGGACGGAATTATCGCGTAGATATTAAATTCATAAAATGCTGAAAACAAAGTTGTCAACGAATACGAGAAAATCATTGAGAACGGTTGGCGGATAAACAAGATACGGTATCCTAAATTGTTTCGTGATTTATTGTTGGATGTTAAGCAAATGTGCCACAAAAGAAACATTTAAGTTGCACAATAAAAATAGTGAAAACTTCTTATAACCAATTGGTAAAAAAGTATATTTCTACTTCTTATCCTAAAGCACAGATTGAAGTATAAATAAGTATAAAGTCTTTGACAGTCTGACTGCAACTAACACTCGTTATTAGCTGTCCAGCAATCCACCGGCTTGCAACATAATGTTGTACAGGAGCAGGTCATTAGCAATACAACACTCGCGTGGCTTGCTTACCATGAAATGATACTCCTATGGTGGATCAAAGGATGGGTTAAGTAGGTGGCCGGTTAGGGCCCCGATGGCTGTCTTCTAAAAAGACCCTCGTAAAAGGGAGCTCGCATAATGGGCCCCGTGTTTGAGTGCCCATGGTAGGACCATGGGAAAGGAAAAATCCACCCATCCCCCTCTCCCCCGATAATTTTTAACCGATCCTGTATGTTGCTCACAACCGATATTTATGTTATTCATTAACATATTCCCGGCTTCTAGTACAGTTGGGCCAGTAAATATTTGCGTACAAGAACCACTAGATTTGCCTAGAATCACTAGAAGTAATGCGTTGAGTTCAATTGTGTTTATTTGATAATAACGGGCTGGCCGACGGAGTTCAATTAAAGATTATTAGTATTAACCGTAAATAATCTTACAACTAAAAACTATATTAAACTATGTACAAGAACTTACTATATCTTACTGTCTACACTAAACTAAAAACTTACGCTACCTAAGCTACTCTTCTTCTAAATATTCTTCTTCATAATAAACCGTCGAATCTAAAATGCTACTTCTATCCTCATCTTCAAAACTATCAACAACGGCTAATATTTGTCGTTCAATTTCATTTCTTTCGCCCATTTTTTTCTTACCTAACTTATCTTTTAAATACCTTAAAAAACCATCGTACTCTATACTATTATCTAGCTTATCACCTATCTTTTTACATAAATCTTTATAACTGTTAAGCGCGTCCGCGAACAATGGGTCAATCGTTGATGATTGACGCACTGTTCGTGGAACAGGAAGACGGCTTGTTGAAGCCTGCTGTTGTGGAACCACATTTGGAGGTGTCGCTGCCGGACTAAGGCGAAGAATCCGAGATCTATGCTCAGACTGTTCGGGCGACACCTCAGCACTGGAACCTGGAGAGATTCCACTATGAGCTCTTTGGCTAATGGTTGGAATCCGCGACCTCTTCTGGGTTTGGCGCAATCCACAATTGTAAGATGTAGAAGGCATCTCTACATCCTCCGGGCATGGGCTGGACGATTGAAGCTTAAAGTAAAACAACATTTAATCAGTGTTATGCATAAGTAAATAAAATTATTTAATTAGTATTTCGAAAATGTGTTTTTTTCTTTTACAGCTGCCTGCTACCAAAGAGGAATGGCTTGCAATTTCTCAGGATTTTGAGCGGAAAAGAGGTTTCCCTCACGCAATAGCAGCCATAGACGGGAAACATATCCGAATCCAAGCTCCCAAAAAAGGTGGAAGCGATTACTATAACTATAAAAATTATCACAGCATCGTTCTTCTTGCTATCGTTGACGCCAATTACAATTTTTTGTATGTTGATATCGGTGCTAAAGGTTCTGTATCAGATGGGGGAGTTTTTCGTAATACATCCATTTATAAAAAGTTCGAGCAAGGTGAACTCAACCTTCCTGAACCCGAGATTCTACGGATCCCATATGCAGTTCGAGTACCGTACATGTTACTTGGAGATAAGGCGTTTGCCTTTACTAATTATTGCATTAGGCCATTTGGAGGGTATCATGCACGAGGATCTATTGAAAGAATTTTCAATTATCGCATGTCGAGTGCACGTATGTATGTGGAGAATACATTTGGAATTCTGAGCAGTGTTTTCAGAATATTTAGAAGCACAATTTTGCTGCAACCTGAAGTTGCGAAAGAAGTAGCAAAAACAACTACTTACTTACTTAATTTCATTCGGAAAAGAAACCCTAATTTTCAAAATTTTGCGTCTTACGATGGATTGCAGCAAACAGAAACAGAAAGTAGAACTCTAGCAACTTCGGCAATAGGAAGAAACCTTGAACCGCTTGCACCTATGCCGTTAAGACCAACGGATAGCTTAGTATTCCTCCGAAATCATATTGCGCATGAATTGGCGTGGAATTAAGCATATTTACCTCTTAAAACATTATCAAATAATAAAAACAAATATTATAACCTGCACGATGCAGCTTTTTGGCCTCAACTTACTTTCCCTTCTACACTACACTTCCGTCATACTAAAATATTGCCATTTTCAGCTTACCGAGTCTGTAGTTTCTCCAACCTCATCATTTTCGTCCAGAAATCCCATGGCCTCGAACGCAAACCATCGTGTCAGTTTGGAAGTCCTGCTTAAACCTGAAATACACAATATACAACAAACAATTTATTCAATTATATTTTGTTTGTGATTGTTTTCCATACAAGTAAATACTCACCGGACCCGGATGGCTGAGATCGTACCCGCGATCGTATGGTGCGGTATGAGTTACGCAGCCGCAACCAAGTGTTTTTTGCTTCTATTCCGTCTATTTCCATTATATTACCTATAGCATTCCATGAATCCATCACCTTCTCTCGATTTTTGTATTGCTTATGTTTTTTTTGCCAGAGTTCTGGCCTAGCCTGAACCTCTGTGATGAGGCACAAACATTGTTCGTCATTCATTTTCTGGCAAGAGGAAAAAACAAGAATAAACACATCAATTGATGATGATCATGATACAACAATCTTAAATTTCTTATATTTAACTTACTTTAGTCGCAGAAAACACATTTTCCCGGTCTGAATTCATTTTTAAAATGTTGTTTTGAAACGCGCCAACACTTCGTTTGCTTCACAAGTAACAATTCACCACGGCCAAACTCACCAAAACCCCTCTCAGGAAGAAATAAGAGGGAAGGTTGGACCATGTTTGCACTTCAAGGCCATCTGAGTTGACGCGTCAAAATGGCGTCCAAAATTTTACGGACAATGAACGGACCTTATGTTCTATATATTTGAGAAAAAAAAGCGGGAAGGGAAATCTCTTT
>KZ064017.1:0-19524 GCA_002091835.1 Anopheles maculatus | reverse complement strand
CGGAAGAAATTATTCAAAACTACTTCAACTTCTACTTCAAAAATCATTTTATTTCAAACGCGTTTGAAGTTCAATATATTGGCATCATACCCTTTAACATTTAGCTGCCTATTGCTAAATTGAAACTAACCGTAAAACTTGAACACTTTCAGTTATCATAAAAACATATAACCCTTTTTCCCCTTCTATTTTTGTAATGGTCCATATACTCATCCCAGAATTCTCCAAACGATTCGCACCCAATCAACCGTTGCTCCGGGAACGCACGAGAAACGTCAAAGCTACATCCACCACATAGGCAGTAAACCACTGGTCTACCGGAACGTAGGACAACATCTTCGCCTAGCTGCAGAACAATTCCCGAACAATGAAGCCATCGTATCGTGTCACGAAGAGGGCGCAAGGCTCACGTATGCCGCCGTCCTCGACAAGGTAAACCGCTTACCGGCAGACTGCAGACGCCCCCTAATTTAAATTGGCGGCCACTTCTGTTTGTCCAGTGCCAATTAAGATCAATTACACGAATGTCGGCGAGACGCAGTTTTACTACCGTAAGCCTAATTTTGCGAATGAAATGGTCGGATCTTTTCGTTTTCCTTTTTTAACACAGGTAGATCGGCTGGCGGCTTCCTTCCTGCAGCTCGGTCTGCGGCAGGGTGATCGCGTCGGTATTTGGGCGCCAAACGGGATGCTTTTCTATCTTACCAACCTGGCGGCGGCGCGTGCCGGCATGATTACGGTAAGCGTATGATTCATGCGTACAAATTGTAGAGAGTATAGAGGGAAGGGAGGACATGTCCTTGGGGCGCGTCCGAATGGGACTCGGTTTAGGGCTTTAGATTTGAGACAATCCAATCAACGTACGGTGCGACGGCCGTGTACACGTCCGGGTACGTTTCAAGACATTGCTTTGGACCGAACGAGAGCAATCCGTACAGAACGTACCGTTCGCTAGGGCCAACCACCTGAACCGATTGAAGTGGTGTGGCGGCCATGTTGAAAGTGCACACTCCACTGGACGGATTGTCCCGGCGGATACATATCTGACCGTACGTTTTCTCCAGCGGTACGTCCTGATCGTTGTACGCATCCTGACAGCCTACGGATTCGATCGAGCTTGGAAAACTGCGGTACAGTGCGGTACTGGAGCTTCTGGCTAGCCATCCAGTGCGTATGTAGTACGATGGCTTATGGGACTTCAGTGCGGTCGAGAACGGTAGACAGATGGGTTTGATGTTGTCTAGTGTGGAGAACAGAGCAAACAGTTACGAAGATACTTGGCAGTAGAAACTGACTAACACTTACCTTGTTCAACGTTGGCCTGCTGTCGGAGGCGTAACAGAGCTAGATCATTAGCGAACGCTGGATTGTTGAAACCGCTGTGGACAATGATCTGCTCGACTGGAACTGTTTGTACCGGAGGTTGACATTCCCTGCGGCCCTCAACGATACCGCAATCGGGATCGAAAGCCGTATCAAACTCACCCAAACGTACGCCAGCACTATCAAAGATGGAAATTCTTGAATAAGGCCTCAGATGCCCAAAAAAAACAAGAGACACAACACACACTTACAGTCGGTAAGAGTTCGCCGGCAGAGAAACACACTGGGCCGCCGTCAAAACATATCTGCGGGTAATGAGAGTCCCTTGACACAGCACACGCCGCTGCCCGGTACTGATCTGCTGATACTCGATCACACCCAACCACGGGTAACCTTGAAAAACTGGTTTCGCATCTTCAGCCGTCGCTGGGTAATTATTCACACCGCAGATGTCCAACGCCAGTAGCTGTTGTTTATCGATGACGGTCGGCGAATACGGACTGTTCGGTGTGCCGCTCGTGTACCGGTTGATCCAGTCAAGATACGTTGCCACATCACTGAACCCGGCAAAATCTGCCGACTGACAGTTTTGTCCACTGAACGAAACGATGCCCCGAATGTACCATCGGTTTTCGATCTCGAAGTACATCCCTCCTCCACTATCACCACCACAAACCGTTGTCCCTGTCACAGAGGAGAAAGATAGATGTGAATCATTAAGTGAATGCGTTCACCTGTTACACGGCAATCATTCTGCTCACCATTACGAAACCCGGCACAGTAAACATTGCGCGTCAGAACACGACCGAACAGATTCCGATTGCTTTCCAAGCACGTTTGAAAATCCACGATGGGCATGTACGCAACACGCAACCGATCAGCCACCTCGCCGACTTCCGTAATACCAAATCCAACGACAGTGCCGACGCGTCCTATCAACACACCAATATCCACCTTCGAACGTTCCCACAAACACACCGGCTGCACGTAATCCGTAAACTTGATGTCCGTAGCGAGCTTGATCAGTGCAATATCGTGCCGAACCAGAGCCGCACTGTACTCCTCATGCACGATGATCCGATCGGCCTGATGTTCTTGCGTGTGACTCTCGGCTGCGTACAGATACGTGCGGCCTACCTGCACCGACAGCCGATCTACCGTGATGACACCATTATTCTGCTGCACGCAATGAGCCGCTGTGCACGAGAGAACGAGCGAGAGAGACAGATACGATCACAATCAAAGCAACCGGTGCATTTCGCATATCGCACAATCAATCTAAGTTACCCGTTAGTATTGTGTTCTGGTTGATGATGGCACCACCACACTGATACAGAAACGTACGCTCGATCCGATGGAAGATGGCCGCATGCCATGGCCACTGGCCGGAGATGGCATCTTCGCCGCCCAAAATTAGCTTCGCATAGTCCACCTTACGCTCACCGCACCCTTGACCTTGCACGATCAACAGTGCCACACCTAAGGCAACGCTCCACAACCCACTCATCGAAACCGACGATCACCGAATGGATGGAACGATCGTACACAACTAACACCGGATCAAGAATTTGGCGACAGTTTTGCGACGGAGAATTCGTTATCGCGTCACAAACCTGTTTTGTTTGTGTGAGAAAGAAGAACCGGCTTTTCCAGACGTCCAAGAAATCCCGTTTAGTGCGTTGATCTTGGCGTCCCGCGCACCTTGTGATAGAGAGCGAGAGTGTTACTAGACGCATATGGTAATTCTTATTTACGTATGTTTTTTTGTTCTCACGCTTAGGTTGGCATTAATCCTGCCTATCAAGTACCGGAGCTTGAGTATGCACTTAAAAAGGTTGGCGTTAGGGCACTGGTAGCTGCGGAAGGATACCGTCAACAGAACTACTACGGTATGGTGTCCCATATCGCACCGGAACTTGCCTCGTCGAAACCGGGTGAACTGAAGAGTAAATCACTCCCGAACCTGTCCGCCGTTATTATTGACAGTCAGAAGAGTTTGCCGTAAGTATTGGAAGAAGTCCTACAGCTGACAAGGATGATCTAATAGCGACCTCGATCGTCTTCCTTTTTCCAGAGGAACAATTAAATTCAGTGAGCTGTTCGAGCTGCCATCAGAACAGAGCATCAGCAAGGTGGAGAACCTTCAATCAAAGATTATGCCCGATAGTGGCGTTAATCTACAGTTCACCTCCGGCACAACGGGACATCCGAAAGCAGCCTTGATGTCACACTTTGGCTTTGTAAACAACGGGCTACACATTGGCAACCGGAATGAGCTAGACCAGAAGATGCATCGGCTCTGTGTGCAGGTGCCCCTGTTTCACGCGTTCGGTATGGTGATCGCCATTATGGCGGCGATTTCGTACGGTTCCACACTCGTTCTGCCAACCGCCGGCTTTAAGGCGGCCGATTCCTTAGCTGCCATTGTGCGCGAGCGCTGCTCCATCGTACTCGGAACTCCGACCATGTATGTGGACCTGGTGAGACGTATCGTTGAGAGTGGTGCCAAGCTAGAAACGCCCGAAATCGCCGTCACCGGTGGTGCTACCTGTTCTCCGAAGCTGTTCGCCGACATCAAGCACACGCTAGGCGTTCGGAAGGTGAAAACAGTGTTCGGCATGACCGAAACAACGGCCGTCATCTTCCAGGCCCTGTTCGACGAGACGCCCGAGGATGTCCAGCAAACCGTTGGCCACATTACCGATCACTACGAGGCGAAGGTGATTGATCAGGACGGGCACATTGTACCGTTCGGAACGGCCGGAGAACTCTGCATCCGGGGATACGGTACCATGCTTGGCTACTGGGACGATGAGAAGAAGACGAGGGAAACGATCGGTGCCGATCGGTGGCTACGGACGGGCGATCAGTTCGTGCTACGCGAGGATGGCTACGGGAAGATTGTGGGTCGACTGAAGGACGTTGTTATTCGTGGTGGAGAAAACATTTATCCCAAGGAGGTGGAAGACTTCCTGAACACCTATCCGAAGATACTGGAGGCACACTGCATCGGTGTGCCGGACGAGCGTACTGGTGAAGAGTTGTGTGCCTTCGTGCGGCTAAAGGACTCGTCCGATACAATCGATCGGGACGAAATCAAACGTTACTGTGAGGGAAAGTTGGCGTACTACAAGGTGCCGAAGTACGTTCGGGTTTTAAACGACCTGCCAAAGACAACGTCCGGTAAGGTGCAGAAGTTTAAGCTGGCACAACTGTTCGCAGCGGAACGGTAACAAGCGCTTTGTGATGGGACTTTTTTTGTTATTAAATATTAAATATGAGTGCTCTAATCTGAAATCCCAGTGGTATCCTTTATATGAGACTTCAAAATTTATAATCACTAAGAGGAAATGGTGAAATATTTAAATTTTTGATTTAAATAAAGAAGATTAAAGAAAAATGTTGTATTCCTTGCCCGGACGCCTTCATTCATCAAGCAGAGAAGGATTATTTGATTTTTCATTGCACCGACTCCAATTACCGACTGATGTGAAAAGTTTCATGAAATGTTTCATTCGTATGCATACATTCAAATGAAATATTGCATGCAAGATACCCTCTCGTTGCTGTTCAAGGATCAGGGGTGTGATTTTACTGCATATTTCTACATTTCCACGAAACGCTACTACTTATGTTCGGACAGTGTAATAAGGCATAACAGTAACAAACGAATCATTTTCATTGCAATATGCATTACGGTTTGCATTAATCTGTATTTTAAATTCCATGGTGGATCATCACCATCAGCAGCTTTGCTTTGCCATTCAGAGCTCGGTCAGAGCTGCAGCTCACACACAAACACACGGTACACACACCTTGCTCGCTTGAATCTGCGCATCTCATCAACACAATCACATTAACACTCAGCTTTGGATTAAATTATCGCTTTCGCATCATAGAATCTGAGTAGTAGCGTATAAAGTATACAATATAGCTCTCCATACTAGCGGCACAAGGTTTTATGCACTATATTACCACATTCGAGGCTTTTCTCGCCTCCCAAAAATCCCTCCCGCCCTGCACAAAACTCCAGTCACCACGTGTAATTGAAGTATTTGAGAACACTCTTATAATGTTTTCTGTTGTGTGTGTGTGTGTGTGTGTAAGTGTTTAGATTATTATTGTTACCATTTGCTCATCTTTCGTACATCGCTAAAGGGAAGTTCAATGTGCAAGAACACTATTCCCCACCAATAATCCAAAAAGCTTGAAGTTCAGTTACAAGCAGACGCAGCTTCGGCTTGACTGTCCGTCGGTTTCCTCTGCAATGGGTTCTCATACTTATTAAGTTTACAATCTTTTATAATTAGTACTATCAGCAGCAGCACTGTACCCCGTGCTACGCTTCCATCGATCAGCTTCCGATCGGGACAAATCTTTCCAAAATCTACAATCGTTTCAAATGCTCACTCACAACACCATGCGTTCCTATAATTCGCCAGGACGTGCTAGCGTCTACAAAAGCGCACAGTGCGTGGTGGAGATTTGTCACAAATTTTACAAACAACATAACAGCATAACAAGAATAATGTAGAAAGTAGTACTTAGAAACATATACACATAGTCGCCTCTTCAAGATATTTTAAGTTTAAACACGGCTATTCGCTTGTAAAACGTTCGATCCAATCAGTTAATAGTGAGAAGAAAAAGGGGATTACCAACAATGCTTTTTTCCATTTTGATTTATCGCTACTACTATACACCTAAGAGCTATGGTCCAGAGAAAAACACACACTAATCTCGTCGTCCTAACACGTCTTCTAGCAAAGAGAGACTAAATAGGCGCTAGCGAGCGAGCGCATCATAGTTTATACACAGTTTCCGGGGGGCGGGTTATCCTCTTTTCGTTTTCCTTCTTCTTCCATTAACGACAGTTTCTAGTTCCAGACAGCGACATCGAATCTACGGGCCAGTGTTTGTGTGTGTATGCGATATTGCAGTTTTACGGTGGCAACAACGAAAAGGGAAAAATAAATTCAAATAAAGAAATAAAAAAAAAAAAACAAACGAAACCATCATTCATTGCGATCATTGTATCTCTTATTTTCTTGATTAAATATTTTCGACCTCTTCTCTCAAGTCTCAGGGGTGATGTGTTGTTGTTATTTATAGGGATCTGTGTGTCTGCCGTATTAGATGTGAGTTTGTTTGTTTGCTTTCTTCGCAGAGAAGGATCTAAAGGAGTCGCGCGCGCTAATTCTATTAACGACAATTAAAGACGAATGGTATCATATATATATAAACATGGATTGAACAAACTTACACGCTAAAATTAAACAACTAATAAGCAACTGGAGCAACTCTAGAAGTCTGTTGTGAGAACCGTAGTACACCTAAGGATCTATAAGAAGCCTTAACATATATCTCTGTGTGTTTATCGAAGGAATCCAATCCAAGGAAAGCCATTCACAAGGCCCTCTCGAAAACGTAGATTCGTAACGCCGAAGCGCTAATTACGTGGCGGAATCATTATGACCCGCGCTTATTACCCGTCGCATTTCACTGTTTTTTGGGGGGAGGGAGGGTGGATCGGGGGCACGGGTGGGATTAATAAAGAAGTTCCAGTATGTTTCACACGTTGGCCATTCCCTATTCTCTCTGTCTGTCGGTGTGTATGTATATCTGTGTTCGTATGTATAGGTGGGGAATTGTAGGAATATTGGTTCTTAAAGAATTATTTTCCCCCGCGAAAAAATTAACCACCTCCCACCACGTTCACTTTTGCCGCATTCCTTAACACCCTAACGAGTACTGTCACTTAGAAACTGTCGTCGTCATGTCATACGTTCGATTCCGAGCCCGGATCACCATCCTCCGACCAGCTAACCTCCATCGGCGTATTATTACCGTCCGTCCCATTGTCACCGTTCAGGCTGGCCACAATCTTCTTCATCAGTGCGTCCTCTAGCGAAATGTTTGAATGCCGCCGTCGATGCTGCGATGGATGCTGTTCCTCCGACGAGTTCGCCTCTCCTTCGACCGTGTCGTCGTCGTTGTTCATGCGATCACTGCTCCGCTTACCACTGTGCAGTGGACTATTGTCGTGGCTGCTGTTACTGCTGCCCGTAGCGGACGATAGACTTCCCTCCGAAATGCACGAAGAAGACGATCCAGATGACGTAGATAGCGCTTCATCGTCCGAGTTGGAACCGGATACGAGCGCTTCACCAGCCGCCTCCTTCGGTATAGTTCCACCGGCCAAATTTCCCTTACGCGTAAACTCTCGACGCTTTTCCCGTGCGGTCAATCCACTGCCGGTGGCTTTTGCCGAAGAACTTCCACCCGTCATCAGTGCGGTCGTATCGCAGGTAATGAGGCCCCGGTTTTCCTTACTCTTCTTAAAGTTTGGAGTTTTATCGCGATGAAAGATTTCGACCGGCTGGTTCGCAATGTCCTCTACGTTCAGCTTAGCGCACCGAGCAAATGGGCTTTCCGGTTCGCTCAAAAGCTCCGTCTCTTCGAGAAACAAATCTTTCGCCCGATGCAGCTGATGTTCGGCAAACGTTTTCCCCGAACCGGACGCGACCAAATCCATGTCCTCCGTCAGGTATCGCTTATGGGCGTATGGCGAGCTACTGTAAAGTGGCTGTTCCTTCCACGAACCTGGCATATCGGTCATACGCAACGGTTTGCATGGAACGCCCGCCACACCCGGACACGGCGAGGCCGACGCACCCGAGTTCGATCGCACAATCTTCTTTGGGGGTTCCGCTGCCTTAATGCTGACCGATTTGGAACGCAACCGGTGACTGTTGGAGCTGCCCGATGGCGGTGGCTTCACCGAAGACAGATCGCTCGAATGCTGCTTCAGAATCGATGCCGCTGAGCTCGATTGCTGAATACCAGCAGTGTGCCGTTCGCCCAACATCGACCCATTCGTTGTTTGGTTAAGCCCGGAACATTTCGGGCGCTTTGCTACCGAATCGTACGCTGCACTCGAACGGAACGAACCGGCTCGTCGCACCATACGGGAAGCAGAAACCTCCGGTGGCTCATCGTCGATCTCTAGCACCCACGAGACGGAATCGCTTTTCTCCACCATTCCCTTAATGACTGGCGAGGTCGGCGGCGAAATGTCGTCCATATCAAAGAACCGATCCGAACAGCTCGATCGCGACTGATTATGGCTCAGCTGGTGATGGTGGTGAGCGGACACGGACTGGTCCAGGCTCGACTTGGTGGCGTTCATCATGAAGCTCGAATTTTCATGGTAACTCTTGGACAGCTCGGCGTACGCAAGCGTAAACTTTTCGGAGTTTTGCTTCAGACGCCACTGCAGTTCCTCGTTGTGCAACGACAACCGGCTCTTGATTTTCGTCTCCTGGTTCAGGTTGTCCTGCAAATGCTTCAGCTTTTGCTGTAGTTCCCTAAAATTACAGAAAACAAATAGGATGATTAGTTGACGCTACAAAAGTAGGATTGCTTATGTCATCTGCTACTTACTTTTCTTCCTCCGTTTTGGTCTTTAGCTGCACCTCGAGATCCTCGATGCGTGATTCGAGAGCGGAAATTTTCGTCAACGCACCGGGCAGATCCTTCGCATCCCGTTCGTACTCCTGCGTCTGTTTGCGAAGTTCGGAAATTTCGCGCTGTTTCAAATCGAGCACACACCGCAAACTGTCCACCTCGTCCTGCAGCACTTGAAGGTGATTAATGTTGCCGGACGATCGGTTCAGCTGCAGCGGGTTACCACCGTTGCCCGATAGATTTAGCGTGCTACCACCAGCACCACCAACAACCGTACCATTTTGAGTGGCCGGCTCTAATGGGCCATTACGGCTCTGTCGTAGCACGACACACTCGTCCTTCGTGATGGTAAGCTTCTCCTCCAGCTCACGCTCTTTACGCTCGGTTTCCCGGCGCATTCGTTCCAGATCACGGTTCAGCCCGTTGATCTGTTCGGTTAGGTCACGTTCGCGCATTGCCGCAGCCTGGAGTCGTTCGCTGAACGCCAACTCACTCGAGTGAACCTTGTCGCGGAGTTCGTTCTCGGTACAGCTGAGCGCGTTGATTCGTTGCAGCAAATCCAGTTCCCGTGCGCGGGAGCTTTCGAGCTGCTTCTCGTGCTCGACCAGCTTTGCTTCGTAGCCATCGATCCGCGACAGCAGCGCACGGCTGTGTGATTCTTTCTCGAGTAGTTGAGCCTCCAGTGCGTCAATTCGATCGTCGGCGCTGCGTTGCTGGTCACTCAGGCAGGTTTCAACTGTACAGATAAAGCCATTAGTAAAAGATAATTTATAAAAGCTTACGGAAATTCCAAACTTACCTCTGCTAAGTTCACAGCGATGCAGTTCCTGTAGCTCTGTTTCACGTTCGCTCGTTTCCAGGAGCTGCTGCTTCAGTGTCTGACTATTGGTACGCTCCTCATCGAGTATGGACTTGGTTTCCAGCAGATCGGCGGTGGTCTTCTGGTGTGCCGTTTTGATTGTGGGACAGGAGAAGGCATCCAACTGCAAAAGAAGAAGTAACAGGAAAGAAAAAACAGAGATAAGTAATTATGCAAACATCTTTTCAATCTTTTCCAAAAGATTAACGCACCAAAAAGAAATGAAATCTACGAAACATCACGAGTTTCTTGTTGCGGTCGGATCGACAACCAAACCAGCAATGATCGATCTCAAACTTAACCCATCTACTCTCCGCACACAATCACAATCGAACAATCGCATCTGCATGTATATCGACAGTCAACACTCGCGTTCCGCCTGATCGGACAGGTCTTATTACACGCGTTGTAGGTACTCGTGACTAACGCTCATCGTTGCACCCAGAAATGGTGTACGGGTCAGCTTATAGGAAACTGTGATGTGATCAAATCAAATCTCTTCCTGCAAAGCAACTTTATCTCCTGCTGGCCAAATGAACGAGGCCGACAAGATGATCCCAACAAGCAATGGAATGGGAAAGTTTGCAGGTGGTACGGTTACTACCTGCAAAGGATTACCCCTAGAACCAGACGAAAATGTGCAAAATAAGCGTTTGATTTGCAATGATGATAATCCGTCCCAAAACACCGTGTTCCTTTTTAGGTTTTTTACATTGTTCTGCTAGACACAGGTATCTTTCCTTGCCTTTACGGGCGATGTTCTTCGACCGTGAAGGACCCACATCACAAATCACCTTTTTTGAGGATATGAATAAATTTGCATGCCTGCTCACTAAGCACCATATGGTGGTTCCTTAACAACCACCAACAAAACACACATTCATACAAGGTTCTTACAAGGACACCCCCTTTAACACAGCTGACAACTTTGTACGGAGGACGTTAATATTTAAAGTTGTTTCATCACACTTACCACTATTAAATCGTACTCAATCATGTTGATCGAGTCCCTAGCAATCGAACACGATGCACACGAGTCTAAACCACCCCTTGCTGCTGTTCCACCGCTATTCACAAAACGATAGGAGCACCCTCGTCCTCTTAGTAGCCGTTAGCAATTAGCAGCACAGAACCTGTAGCCACTATTGCACCGATTGCTTTTAAACTTCACAAGAGCACATTGCACGATTTATGCACAGTTATGAGAGAACAATATTACAGATCGATACGTACAGATGGATTCACATTAGAGCGCTCCGACCACGGTGACGGTTCAACTGAAACTGATCCTGCCAAACGAGTCTGCCAGTGAAGAACAGTCTCAGATCATCAGCGTACAGCGCAGTATGGTGATGACTACCCCATGCAGTGAGATCTTGCCTCCTGCAAAAGAAAGCTCCTTCGTGCTACCTGTTTATTTTACCCAAAACCAAAAGAGAACAACACATACTGCAAGGTCTCTTTCCTTCACATTGCCTCTAAAAATAGACCTGTGTAGGACAACAGCCCCTGCGATATAGACACCCCCGTAAGGTAAAGCTTCTAATGCATGAAGGGTATGTAGATTGTTATCCTGGAGGACACAGGTACATCCCATGGCGATTGTAGTCCGAGATCTTTTTGTACCTTTTGCTCAGGTCGTTGATCCAGACCATTTCGATGCGTAAGCCACCTTCCATAGAACAGGATACAACATAGCACAACCAGAATAGCAACGAGTAAGTTGAGCTCTGCTACTACATCCATTACTAAGTTATTTTCACTTTAATAAAACACATATATTGGAGACACGCACTTCTTCCAGATCCACAGCAGACAACAAGCGAAACGTCACTGAGACAACAAAATAAACAACAGCTGTTCCATACGTCAAAATCCATAATCAGCTGGTGACATAAATTCATTCAAAATCCATAATCAGCTGATGACATGTTTGCGATAAGATGCTGGAGTTTATCTTAATTCAACCCGTTCGATAATAATTGCTCGTAAGCAAATCAAAATCAACCCCCTCTTCATTTTCGAAACCTTTCCGCATAAACTTGCATCCGAAAGCGGTGAAAGGGACACAGGTTTTCCCGAGTTTCCTTAACACCATCATCAAAACAAAATGTACACCAATCGGAAAATAAAGGGTTGGCAGCAACATGCATTTTTACAACTTCGGTTCGGTGGTACGGGTTAGAAATAAAATGTGTAAATATAAGAAAAAGGGTAAGTAAGAGTAAGTTCGTTTATGATCTTTCTTTCGAACAATTTCTGTTCTGCAGAATGATTGGAAGAGTTACAAGAATTATAAATGCTTGTCTGGTTAATATATTCAGCATTAAAGTCTTTATTGCTCTGCTAACTGGGTTGTTCTAATGACTCTTGAGATAATCATTGCTCAAATGAATGCGTTAAAATATACAGGGCTAGTAAAGTGAAATAATTAAAAATGCTTTTAAAAGGGTGAAATCTCAACAGGTAACTACTACAAAGTTGTATTCCAGTGAGTAACAATAAATGCACATTCAATTCCACGTAATACATGTGCGTAAGTAGGTCTCAGGAGACCTCAGGAGATGGTTTTGTGCTGTTGCTTCATGCTCTTCATAAACTTTGTAAATTATTTAAATTTGATATGCTCATATGTATCCAACCTGTTCCACAATCTCACGCAGCGATTATCAGCGCCTAAGCACCGATAATCCCATCTTAAATAGGAATATCCCACCATCCATCCGCGCCTATTGTTAGCGACCATACTGTCAGAATAGCCACAGAATCTCTATTTGGGGATTTTGAATCGGGAAGAAAAATAAATCCACTTAAACACCCGCCACAGGAACAATACGTACTCGCTTGAAGTACCGAGCGGTATGTTGTACCGTAGGAGCGCACTTTAGCAAGCAACATCTTTCGCTGATACTTTACCTCCATTAAATGGAACACTTTCTAAGGATATAATAAAAATGCTTTTGTTCGTTTGTCCCAGCAGCGTGCAGCGGGGAAATTCGTAAGCCTCAGATTTTGGTACTTTCCTGTCAATATTCCAATATCCCGTCGCCACATGTGTGCATAAGGAGGGAAATCAGGATTTTACTAAAAATTTGCATTCGGCAAAATTTATCCCACAAGCTGGATCGAATCAGGTTTTGCTAAAACAAAAAACATTCTCAGATCCTTACACCGGTGAGCAAACCTACGTACTCTACCTGTAGACGAATTGTACGTAATGGAATGACGATAGTTCGAACATTTCTACCGTATACCTCAAGAGCGAAGGCGGACTTCGTTCACATTCGATTTGATTTACATTTTTAATAACCCTGCCCAAATCCCGACTCCATGTTCATTCCCTACTGGCAGCCTAGTCCGCGGTAAAGATTCTCACACTGCATTCACTGCATCAGCAGCATCACCTGTGAATTATTGATTTTATTATAGGTTCACTTTACACTCTCATTTGCATATGCAGCTGGATTTCCGCTGCAAAAGGACGGTACTGCACTTGATGAACAATTCTTACACATCAGCACCCAACGCTGCATCGGTTCGGGTTACAAGCAGCGTACAAACTACTGTCTAGCTGCTGATGACACATTTGCATTTTATCACACAGCCAACCCCACATTATCAGGTTAGGGACTGGCAACAAGCATTACCAGGTGGTACGCTTCGTTTCAGAGGACGATGGTATGTACACTTGAACGAATCGAATGTACAGAGTACACTTCTACGTTGATATTTCTTAGAACGACATGGGGAAAACCCCCAACGTACTGTTGCAAGTGCCCATTTTCCAAAACTTTCACCTCGAGCACACAAGTGAGACATGATGAGACGTTTTGTTATTCTAATTTTTAGAACAAATAATTGCTCAGGTGCAATTGTACTGTAGCAGGATAGTAGCAAAAACAGTAAAATGTGTACACCTTCTCGTCTGAACACTGTAATCCCCGTCCTGATAATGTCGTGGCGTTGGTTTTGCTGCTAAATATTCATGAGATAAGTGCAATCAACGCGCAGGAAATTTTCCCGTTTATTGGATGCATCAACAGAGTTTCATTGACAGAGGGACCCGTGTGATCATGTTGGTTCTCACGGTGGGAAAAATGGATCGTGTAGTAAATTGTAGTGTGGTGCTAGCGTCATACATCTTCGATATCTTATATGAGGTTCTACGCGGTCTTAAGATTTTGAGTTACCAAGACTAAAGTCTGCTAGCGTCATACATCTTCGATATCTCGCATGAAGATTTTTGGAGATATTGAGAGACTTGTGATAGAGGAATGTAAAAATAATTGTGTGTAGAATTTTGTATACGTTAAAATTGTTTACAAACGAAAGTATTGAAAATAAAAATGAGATTTTGTTCATTCTTTACCTGGTGTGCATCGATACTTTTTCCCCATACGAGGTAACTAACTATTTCGACTACCTAACCGATCGTTAGATCTTTACCAGCGGCATGATGCATAGATGAAACCACCTGTCTCCCGAACCTTTCTTTGACCGCGACCATGTTATGTCATAAACCGACTAAGCACGTTTTTATGGTGCCTCCTTTTTGCGTTCCGCAAAATAAAATATTTAAGCAAATGCCCGCCCACTTATCGCACCTTTTTCACTAACAGCCGACCCATCCAAATTGCCACATATGGGGGTAATATAGTTCAATTTCCCACACACACACACCGTGTGTCTTGCTGGATACGGGCCAAGAGTTGTGTCCTTTTGACCACCGAATATACGTCGCTGCATCCTTTTCGATTGAACCAGAGGTCCGGATCGTTAAGAAACTAGGCTACAGCATACTTGCTTGTGTGGTCCCAACATTACCTAAATAAATTGTTTTATAAGAACAGTCGTGTCAGGTGAGAGTGAAACATCCGTAACATCACGAACGGATGACTAAGATTCGATGTAATCACCGTGGTTGTATGAGTCAATTTAACATATCATCACACACAACGATGATTCAGTGTTATTCAGCAAGACCGTTTGCCTGTTTCCAATGCGTAAATCATGTTTCTTCGCGTTCCCAATAACCCCTTTCTTCCAGCCGAAATCCAGTCATGTTGCGGATGCGTTGACAGTACAAAACTCGGCTACCCCGTGCAGATGAGCATCTGAAGCATCGCGCACCGCTACCTGGACATCGCATCACTGGAGCATAAATCATCGGATTTGTGGCTCGCTCGCCCACGGACATCCGCCTGTCGGAAGCCAAAAATAAACAAATTTGCTATCCGCGCGACCAAACCAAAGGCTTCGGCGATCTTTTGGCGGAAGCATACAACGGCAACAATAACAACAGTCGTATCCTGTCGTGTTGGTTTCGAAACGGACATCCAGCGGATACCATGCCGAATTGTAGTTCGAATACATTTATCGGCCCAGTTGCACAGCGGTAGATCTTTGCAGGATGTTTATTGCTGCACGCGAAACGAATTAGGTTGCAGTGGTGTGTTTGTACAACAAATCCTATGCGCTTTTCGGTTGTTTGCTAACAACTTCGAACTATCGTCAGATGCTATCTTGACGATACGCAAACCGAGAAATGCTGTTTGATTTAAAGTGCTCAGCGACAACACAGTGATATCTCTGTGAGAGACACCGATAAACCGATATCACCAAATGAGGCATGAAATAGGTTGAAGATGAGATGATTACAGGTCGACGTTACGCATACTTACATTAAAAACTAGGTATTGTACTAAAACTCCCAATGCCTCCACACCCTTCTGGGCATGGTTGAGCAAGCTTATGTCGACCAGCTCGGGTCCTTTGCCGACGCTTTCGATGTTCAGGGTCGCGTCACGGTGCAAACCCGTACCGTTCTCCCGCGGCGGTTGATGCTGGCGCAGTTGTTGATCACAGTTCGGTTCCTTTCCTGCCGTCAGTATGGACGATGACGGTGACGATGTGCAGGTGGATGGTATCGTCATTTTCGATTGCGTTGTCCGGAGACCGATTTCCTCCGGCGTGCCGGCTGTACCGTTGCGAAGATTCACCATTTCCGGCGCTGTTACTGGCTTGACTGGTTCACCGATGACGACGGGACTAGTCGCGTCGCAGATCAACAGTGGCGAACTGGTTTTGTCCAGAATGATGGTTCCATTGCGCTGGATCGCTTTGACCGACGTAGTCGTGGTCGGTGATGTAGCCACCCCGTTGTTGCCATTGCTGACAGCGTGCTGGTGATGGTTTAGCAGGTGTGGTGGGGTTGAATGATGATTAGACGCCGTGGTCGCAACCGTGCTCGAGACGGCAGAGGACCGCAACAGAGACTTTGCCAACGGTTTGGGCGAATTGTTGCTGCTAGTGACCGTTGCGGCGGCAGACGATTTTGAAGTCTGAGTTGCTCCAGCGAGACGGTTATGATCTGGATGGGAAAGAAAGCAAAAGAACGCAAGGTTAATTCTGTGAATTATTGCCGGTAGGCAAGATTAAAGAGTTTTATTTATGATATCAATAAAGCCAATGTAGGAATGAATTATACCTCTTTCTTTTTTATAACCGCTACCGAGTACGGTTGAGCAAGCGTGCCTTTTTCATAAGATGTAAACAAAAACTAGTTCTAGAAATGATACGCACAATTTCGGCAGTGCGTAATAGAAGGAGAAAGCATGCACCCTCTTCGTACAGTTGGTTCCATTGCGCTGGATCGCTTTGACCGACGTAGTCGTGGTCGGTGATGTAGCCACCCCGTTGTTGCCATTGCTGACAGCGTGCTGGTGATGGTTTAGCAGGTGTGGTGGGGTTGAATGATGATTAGACGCCGTGGTCGCAACCGTGCCCGAGACGGCAGAGGACCGTAACAGAGACTTTGCCAACGGTTTGGGCGAATTGTTGCTGCTAGTGACCGTTGCGGCGGCAGACGATTTTGAAGTCTGAGTTGCTCCAGCGAGACGGTTATGATCTGGATGGGAAAGAAAGCAAAAGAACGCAAGGTTAATTCTGTGAATTATTGCCGGTAGGCAAGATTAAAGAGTTTTATTTATGATATCAATAAAGCCAATGTAGGAATGAATTATACCTCTTTCTTTTTTATAACCGCTACCGAGTACGGTTGAGCAAGCGTGCCTTTTTCATAAGATGTAAACAAAAACTAGTTCTAGAAATGATACGCACAATTTCGGCAGTGCGTAATAGAAGGAGAAAGCATGCACCCTCTTCGTACAGTTATAGTTTGGGCAGTTAAATTTTACCACCTCATAGAAAACTGCATATTTCAAGTACTCTCGGTTGTTTGACTATTGTGTTTTTTTGTTGGCCAGCCAAGAAAACATCACACAATATTCGTGTCTCTACGCGTACTACAACTAGCCCCATGTGTGTTCATTCAACCTGTTCCGGATGGGTGCGTTTTATTCGTTGAAAACACGAGTCGAAGTTTCACCGCCCAACACGCCGCCAACGACTAGTGCTCCACACACGGTCGGGGATAAGGTTACACCAAATTTAAGACGTTCAATGTTTACCCAAACGATTGCCCCGGCTCTTGTAACGCGGTTGGCACGCCATATGTAATGCAAATACCCATTTGTTCTGCGCTTGGTCTTGTTTAACCTTATGTCCATTACATGATTTAATTTTATTTAATGGGTAATAAATTCTTTAATGCTTATCGGCCTTCAAGGAAAGCAAAACTATGAAATATGATCGGGAAAATAGGGAATCGAAGTATTTGGCTATTCGACAAAGAAAAAAATTGTGTTTCTATGAGCAAAACAATGCATTCCATATTACATTTTGAGCTTTTATTAAAATAAAGATACTTAAATTCTATACCACAAAAAATGAAAATATTTAAACACTTTCTTCCGAGGTTGCAATCTTAAAAAACTTTAAGATTTCATATAAAATTGAGGCAAACATTGGAGGGGAAAAAATCGAACAATCTGAATTTGCACACACCAGAGCTAATGATAATTAAATTCAAGCTATTTACCCTCCGGCCGGAAGTAATAATCCAAAGTTATAAATAATCATCAGGTAAGTGTGAAATGAACCAACGAAAAGGGAAACGTGATCGTGACAGGAACTAGGGAGACACCACAAATAAAACTCCACAATATTGATCCACAACCCATGCGCGTGCATACACGGGCCCTATTATCAAGTCGATGGCCACCGTTCCGGCAAAATCAAACCAATCAGCCAACCATGCTGGTGAGCCACTACCGGAGGACGCACATGTAATGTAAATGAGCATGGGATTTAAAAATTCATGCTATACTGCGTACGGTGAGTGTGAGTGTGTCCGCTGCTTTTGATCAATCGGTGAAGCTTGAAGTGCGTTATTGTAGGGTATCTACTATTCCTGTCTTCAGTACGAACCTCGTCAATAACCATCTTTCTTCAATGTCTCTGAGTAGGAACTTTGCAACTCTAGCAACAGGTCTATTACTACGGCTGGCACACATATGGCTTTATGATGCTTATACGATGCCCATGCTAATGACAACATCGGTCAGTCTAGCAGCACGATTTGCTATTCGATTCCACTTGACCCAAACTATGGCATTTGCTCTTTCATGCGTAAAGTAACATTGCTTTCTAGAAGCATTACTCCACACTACTCGGCAATCTTCAAACCAGCCGATGCAAACGTGCAATGATGAGTAGACGCTGGAATTATGGTGGGCGGCAAGAGCGCTTATAGATCGCATCTCGATAGGCATACCAACGAAGGGTGTACACGAACTTTCCAAAGAACGGCTGTCTGTTGTCCCCGATTTCGCCACTATTAAGTAGAACACCTTCGAGACAACAAAACACAATTGAGCATTAACATAAATCAAGAGTATGACCACTGCCATTTGCAATCCAACTTTAATACTAGGCTATGCGAAGTGTCTTTCACTTCCACGACTATAAAGTAACAAGCAAAGTGCATCTTAATAGACCGAGAAGATCTGTACACTACCGAAAGCCACTATAATATGCAAGATACGCGTAGAATAAAATGAAACAAATAGCGCCTATCAGTGCACTAGCCACTGCCTTGGTCAATTGATGTAATTTGTTCATTCAATTATGTTTTACGGTTCTAGTGAACCGCGACCAATCTCCAACACCATTCTACACCAGCAACACAATGGTCGCAGTGATTCGGCCGTTATTCATCAAAAACTCCTCTTCATAACACTTTAACCAGGGTTGTTAAAACCTCCGCCACAAACCAGGCCACCGATTGCGAGTGTGAACAAGATCCTTGTTAACACCGCTCGATGCTCTCTTAACCTCGTTCTTGGCTAGTCATTTGGACACCGTGGACACTCATATTTGCATGCACAGACTCATCTAGTGACACGCTAGGGTAGCAAAACATCTTGAGCATTTGGGGGGAGACAGGGAGACGACACTTTCATCATCGCCCAACTAAACTATTCGGAGGTACCTTCATCAACTTGAACTCTGGTCACCCGCCACACCCACACGACGTTTAACAACAATTTTTGGAAGAGACACACATGCGTGACTGTATATGTTGGATTCAAGTATGGTGATGCTTTGGGTGGTGGGCATTAGGCAAACACTTTTCATACTTCGTTCAAATGTGCTGCCCAGGCGGCATCGGGTACAAGAAAACCGCCCGA
Source organism: Anopheles maculatus (assembly GCA_002091835.1). Lineage (NCBI taxonomy): Eukaryota > Metazoa > Arthropoda > Insecta > Diptera > Culicidae > Anopheles > Anopheles maculatus. Next base: position 285 of record KZ064017.1, on the reverse strand, counting down.
GGGCATTCAAGCAAATATTTTCGTGCGGGAAGCGTCCAGTGTGGAGGTTTGAAAGCGAACACGGAATGCACGATTGGCCACCGGAGTTGTTCATAACACGATGGCGTCATCACGCAACATTAATGTTTGCTTTACGCACAGTGCGAATGGGTTTTTGAGCATTGTTGGAGCAGTAGAAGCAATTTGAAAGCAATACACCTTGTCTTTATTTCTGTTGACGATTGATAAATGATGCGAAGGTCACGTTTTATGTGTAGATAATAGAGTTGAAAATGTGTTTTACTC
>KZ064016.1:0-12091 GCA_002091835.1 Anopheles maculatus | reverse complement strand
GTTACTCTTCTCAAACCTTTCTTAACTTTATTCGGATTGACCCCGGGGTACAGGTTACTAGGATGCATGTTACAGTAGCGATGTATACACTTTCTGTTTGGTTCTTATCCCAGACACCTATACAAGTGTCTGCCTATTGCCTATCTTTAGGCGTATTAACAATGAATTTAGCCTGGACACATTTATAACTTGCATACCCCCTAGGCGCGAACAATCTAACTCTTGTATAAACCGAACATTCTGCCACCTTAAAATTGGTAAATTTTAACATTTGCTCTAGATAACACGCATAATTTAACAATCCAAAATTTTCCCGTAACAATGGACAACGGAACGGTGGTTGAGCAATGGTGGTGGTGTATGCTCTGGTAGTTGGTGATCTGCCGTTTGATGATGTCGCTACTGGTACACAATGTTCCAAAACTTCGCATTGCTTTCGAATGAACTCCAACGTTGAATTCAATTCCGGTGATTCACCTGCCTTCAGTGTGCGCTCCCACAGTTTCCTTGTGTCGAAGTCAAGACATGATACCAAGATGTGGTTTATGATCAGGTTGCTGGTTCCATCCAATGGTTGGCCCATGTGTCTGAGGCCATCCACGTGACACTTGCAATTCTCCATTAGCTCTCGGAGATGTTTGGTGGATTCTCTCGATACCGGCTTCAAATGCAGTAATCCTTCGATGTGCTTGTCGATAATCACACGTGGGTTTTGGAAACGATTTTCCAGAATTTCCCAAGCACTGTCGAAGTTGTTGGAGCTTATGACGCTGGCCGTTAAAATGCCAGCGGCGCTGCCTACTAGCGCATTGTTGAGATGGTGAAGTTTCACGGCATCTGACACATTTGATCGTTTCATGATGTCAGTAAACATGGCTTTGAATTTCGGCCAATGCTCATATTCACCATTAAACTTTGGTGTTGGGATGGGTAATTGCACCTGTGGAGCAATGGGTGTGTCTATTACAAACATTGGTTGTTGTGTGGAAGCTTCCAGTTGCGATGCGACGGTGGTGTAGGTGCGTAGAAATCTTTCATCTTCTTCAATGTCGTTGGTCAGATCGTCTGGTAACAATTCGATTATGTGGTCCATCAGCGCCCTTTGTGAGTTTTTTAAGTCATCAAGAGTTTGGCCATAAACTCGAAGCGTGGCATTTGCTAACGAATTGTCTCCTAGAGCTGATTGGATGTTGTTTAATCGACGTTGTAGTGTTTGATGCTTTATTCGTGCCGCCTTCAACCCGTCCGGAATGGGTCTAGCATGTGGCACCATAGATCTTGATGACACCGGATCACCCATTGTTTCGTCGTCAAACAACAGAATTTTTGACTCATCTGCCTTTGTAGGAGAATGTGTGATCGGCATTTTGCTATACTCCTTACGTTGCGTTACTGACTACGGAGTGCTAGGCAGGAACGACAGGTTGGAACGTTGGTGGGAGGTTGGAGAACTGAAGATCACCAACGATGGGATGCTCGACGCACTGGAGCACTGGATTGTAGCAGGAATACTGAAGAGCGACACACACGGTGGGAAGCGCGTTGCGCAGGATGGTAAGTCGGAACACTGGACAGCGACACCGCCGATTGGTTGCACGACGCACTGGTGGTTAGGTTGGAGCACTAAAGAGCGACACCAACAGTAGGATGCACGACGCCAACGATGAGATGCACGACGCACTGGTGGTAGGTTGGAGCACTAGACAGCGACACCAACGGTGAGATGTACGACAGGTTGGAACGTTGGTGGGAGGTTGGAGAACTGAAGATCACCAACGATGGGATGCTCGACGCACTGGAGCACTGGATTGTAGCAGGAATACTGAAGAGCGACACACACGGTGGGAAGCGCGTTGCGCAGGATGGTAAGTCGGAACACTGGACAGCGACACCGCCGATTGGTTGCACGACGCACTGGTGGTTAGGTTGGAGCACTAAAGAGCGACACCAACAGTAGGATGCACGACGCCAACGATGAGATGCACGACGCACTGGTGGTAGGTTGGAGCACTAGAGAGTGACACCAACGGTGAGATGCACGACGTGCTGGTAAGCCGGAACAATGAACAGCGATGCCAGTGGTGGGATGCTCGACGCACTGGTTAGCCGGAACACTGAACTGTTACACCAATGGTGGAATGCTCGACGCACTGGTGTAGGTTGGAGCACTAAACAGCGACACCAACGGTAGGATGCACGACGCACTGATGTTAGGTTGGAGCGCTAGACAGCGACACCAACGGTGAGATGTACGACGCCAACGATGAGATGCACGACGCACTGGTGATAGGTTGGAGCACTAGCGATCGACACCAACGGTATGATGCAGGATGCACTGGTAAGCCGGAACACTGGACAGCGACAACGACGATGGATAGCACGACGCACTGGTGGTGGGTTGGAACACTGGAGAGTGATGCCAACAATGGATGCACGACGCACTGGTAAGCCGGAACACTGGACAGCTACACCGACGGTGAATGTGCGTGATGGTAAGTCGGAACCGATCTGGTACCACTCGCGACCTTACCAACGTGCGATGTGAAAACGCGCGCGTATGGTTAGGATGATAGCAACGAGCCGCCACGATCGATCCGGTTCGAAGGACCAAATGTAGGGGTACGGCCTACTCCGTGGATTTGGAGGGGAAGGGAGACAGGAAGATGATACGGACCTCTTGGTGGTGGTAGTGGACCAGTACCGGGAAGGAATAATAGTGACCGTTGGACGATGCCGAACTGGCCGACTATTAGGAAGGAGTGGACCGGGCTGATGGTCAAGCCGAACAAGCCACGTTCTGGGAGAGGAAGGGAATGTTGCAAACCGTTGGACAATGCCGAACTGGTTGCTAACAGGAGGGAAGGTAACAGGGGAAGGTATGGGATGGGGCAAGAAAGGAATGGTAACAAACTACACACACACCGGAGAACACTAGAGAGTGTCGAAATGTCGCTACCCGCCAAGGACTCCAAATCGATTCTCTAATTGGGTGGTTGTAGGAAGGTCAAAATGAATCTCTCTTCACTCGTTACTCTTCTCAAACCTTTCTTAACTTTATTCGGATTGACCCCGGGGTACAGGTTACTAGGATGCATGTTACAGTAGCGATGTATACACTTTCTGTTTGGTTCTTATCCCAGACACCTATACAAGTGTCTGCCTATTGCCTATCTTTAGGCGTATTAACAATGAATTTAGCCTGGACACATTTATAACTTGCATACCCCCTAGGCGCGAACAATCTAACTCTTGTATAAACCGAACAAATATGTTGCTGCCCTTCACGCTTTACAAAGTGAAGCAATAAAACGTGTCAAATCACGTTCACTTGTTTATACTGCAACGGAAGTTGGCAACAAAATGGCCAATAATTTTCCTACGCCTGCTGGAAAATGGTGCATTTTTATCAATTCCTTTTTGTACGCGTTTTTCTCCGTCGTTGAAGCCGACAAAACGAACGACACGCCACCGATATTTTCACTAATTGGCACCAGTGTACTAATGACGCCTAAATGTAGGCAATATGAAAACCTGTTTCAAGCAGTGACGCCCAGCGCAGAAAAGTGGGACAGGCAGGTTTTACTGCGTTTCCAATTCCAGCGCTTACTTCCGGTCATTATGAGACTGTGGTATCGCGCGCTATTCGGTCGTTTTGTTTTACTTGCCGTATCGGTTGCGACTTCCTGCTGGCGACTACCTGCCTACCTATCGAACCTGGTGGCGGTGTTCTAGCTGAATGAATAACAGTACTACAAACGGGGCAAAATGTTGGATGGAGAACAAGCAATTAAATATGTTTTGTTTTAGTATCTGACTGTAGTTTGCTTCGTAAAATTACTGCTGGAAAAATATTTGTGAGCAGTTATCACGCAGCTTTTTAAACATACGACCATATATAATTGGGTCGTATTGCTCAGATGTCAAAGGGATATCATTATTTATTTTCACCAGTTTGATTGTGTCTTGATTTATGGTACGAAGCTACCTGGAGAGCAGTAATTACAGTAAAAATATAATATAATAATACTTAAAGCATACGTAGGGGTAACATCTCCTGCACTTTTTCTTGCTATGCGGCTGGATGTTCATAATAAATCATTTAAATTGCCTTCCACCCTTCACTGGATGAGGAGCTTTCAGCATAGAAGACTGATAGGACCTAAAGTATGTTGTTAACATTACCTCAACATTCTATCGTATACAACAGGCATCACTGAAAATAGTATTTGCATACATTTAGGCGGCGTCAATCACCGTACGCTATCTCGCAAAATACCTTAACTCGTCCATAACTGTTCCAAAACAGTCGATTATTTATTAAATTTTCAATCAGCAGAGTTTCATGCATTTTCCACTCACAGGTCAATTTTAAAAAGCTTCAGCTATTGGCTCTATTCGAAGCTTTTCCAACGAATCGAATCACGCTTAAATTGGTTACAATTTCGATAGCTTCTTCGAAGCGTCCATAATTGAGACGCTTCTTCGGGGAGGTAAAAGTTCATTACAGCAATTGAAAATGCATTTCCAAACACCATCGGACGTGTGCGTGTGATGCACTTCGTGCGAACCAATCACGCTTGGTCGGTACGGTACACTTTCCCTTTGACCTTTGCATGTGAGCTAGACGAAACGTGCGACTCACCGTTTTGCCATCATCAAGCGTCCGATTGCAGGAGCGGTTGAATCGAAATGCCAAGGATTTGGCATTTTTCTTGGTACATCTTCTCTAGGTTGATGTGGCGAAGCTTTCTTTGTCTGTGCGGGTGTGTATTCTATCGAACCTAATTGTAGCTATTGGAATCGAATTTTATTGCTACGAAAAAGTCATCATGTTGTGGCCCTTATCTACGATTCATTTTAGATGGAAAAAGTAAACGAGCTGCACTAGTTTTCATCGTCGATTCCAGCTAATCAAAGGATTCAGTTGTCCGAATTCAGCATCTATTTGAAACCGTTAATTAAAGTAGAAACTATTAAAAGCTTCAATGTTTGTGAAAGCTGACTTTGTGCTCAATTTGTAGCTTCATTCAAATCGCGTAGAAATAAATAGCTTCACGGAACACATTCCATGGTGTAATAAAAATTCTTCCTTCGGGAGGAATAAAATTACTCTTTAGCTTCCGCACTCTTCTTATTGCTGTTGCGTTGAGTGATTATGTTTTTCACCAGCTATTCTTCAGCAGCATTCAGTGACTAATAAACGAATCAAAAGGATCCATGACTTTGTACCGACCGGTACAGCCCTACATACGCACCCTCGCTAGTGGCCTTTGTTCGTGATTCCGTAACAATGTCTTATTTTCCGGTTAAGTTGCTTCGCTCAGCCGTACGGAACCGGATCAAAACAGCAATCAAAACATAGAAACCTCCCCCCTTTTCAAACCACCGGCTTTCCGCCGGTTTGGCTTTAAATCGTTTTTGGCTTGTTTGTGCAAATCTTCCGCAATGATGCCGAGAATATCACTCCGGAACAGTGGAAGAAAGAAGAACACTTGAGCAAAAAAAAAAACACAGCAAAAACCTCCGCATATTGGCCGGGCCAAGTCTAGTGACCAAACGATACAAGAATGAACGTTGAAGTTGAACGTCTAGCAAAGGGCAGAAATCTTTCCCAACAACTGACAAACAATATCGTATCGTTTGTTCCGGTCTGTGGACAGTTTGAAAGATTTTTGTAGAAGAAAGCAATTCTTCGCGTCGATAGGATACTCTTATCAAAATCAATTTATGTGACAGGTCAGTAAACCGCATCGATAGTGATGGGAAATTTATGGTCACGCGTGGGAAAGATGCTATTGGAAGCAAGCGAAGCGGCCTTTATTAAATTGTGGAGCTGTCTTACTATTAATCCTGTTACAACAATTTATAATTTGAGTTGCCAATGCACAATTGTTAAATATATTTCGCAAAATCATTAAACGAACTCAAGTTGCTGGATTCGATATCATCTTTATTTTCCATGATTATTTCATAACTTTAGGCGCTTTGATGTGATGCGTAATTAATTGTTAAGCAAATTATGTGAATGTTTTCATCAATATTAAAGCAAATCAGTCTAAAGTTTCACTTCTTCATCATCCAGAACTAGATTATCTTAGATTTTTGAAGTAATGAGTAATTTAACGTCATATTTTCCGTTCGGTATAGATCGATCAATAATGACGCTGTTGACTCACGTACTTGGTTCCTTCTGAACTATAATTGCTATGTTATCCTTAATTGAAGGATGTAATACAGCATTACCTTACCGGCTAGCACAATTTAATATGATCAACTGAAAATTTTGCCATAATTCTCCCTTCAAGAGAAGAAGTTTTCATCTTCTTTTCCGTCATACGAAGGTAACGCCTTACGCTAATGAATTCCAAACAGATTGAATTGTATCCCATTTCAAGCGGTAATTATGGCATGGATATTCCAGCTTCTTTTTCTCGTACGCTACCGTATAAACACTTCAAAGACGCATTCCATCTACAATTAGCAGCGTACGTTGCCTTAGCAGGCAGGCAGCCAAACAATTTGTCGGCCACATTTGACTAACGGTGTGGGCAAACAATTTCCCCGTGAATGCACACTTCTTTCACAGGGTGGCGCGTGCTATTCGCCATCGGAATGCGCCATAATTACAACCCACGACGGTGTAGGGCCGGGATTGGTTTGTTTAATTTGGGTACAATAACATCAACACCATCACTATAAACGATTACTAGCAGCAGTGGCAGCAGCAGCAGCATCATCATCAAAGCAGCATTTCTCGTAAGCAAAACATAAACGAGCGCGCCAATCTTACCGTGGCCAGTAAAGCAGAATGCTTCCGGGCACGATTAATTATGTTTACATACTCTCTGTGGCAATGTGCGATTTAAGGGCCGCATAATATAGATTAAAATGCATACTTATTGCATACATTTAGGCGTGTTTAAAGTACGTGCGCATTAAGCGCCGTTCCCCTGTCGCTGTAAAATGGGTTTGAAAAAGTATTGGTAATGGAACACTTTTGCTTTACATGCTGTAATGGGATTTTTTGTAGCTCTATCTGCATCCCGTGCACCCCGGTACGAAATTGATACATCATTCACACATAATGCTTTGCATATACAAATGATACGCTCCGGATCATGATAAAGTGGTGTTCCCGGGCGTAGAGTGGTGTCCAGCAATGGTTGTAATTTCAGTGTTTTTTGTGTCGGGATGCTTCGACGGATGTTTCACGACCTCATCCATTTCATCACATCAATTGGGGTATCAGCAGGTGGATTGGTGTTCGTTTTTTCAAACTTGTAAATAGCATTTACAGCGCCCCGTTGCACACCGTTGTTGCTGATAAAAATTTAATATTATATTCGTGCTGTTCCGTGCTTACAAACATACCTCACCAAACAGTGCCGTTGCAAAATGCAAATTCTTTCCACGCTACGGTGGTGGTGTCCGGCCACTACGGATGTTGGATCCGTATTTATAGCAGCGCATCGCATACGACGGCGCAAGGAACGAGGCGGCGAATGCGTTTACCCATCAAACAACATGTTTTTCTTGTTCCATTCCGATGCCAACTGATTATTCCACTTTTGCTATATTTTTCTCATTCTCTTGACAACTCTTCTTCCTTCTTCTCCTCCACCATCATGTCCGCACTCAAGCTCCGGACAGTACCAATGGACCATGTGAGTATCGTTCAAACAAAAACTTAAACAGAGCAAACAACAAAAACAACTTTAAGCATCAAATCCCATCGCTCGTGTTGTGTCGTTATTGTGTGTTTTTGTTTGCTAAATCTCTCGATGTTGTTGTGTCCTAGCTGCTGCATAGTTTGTGTGACGTGTACTATTCACATGCGTATCGTGTTTGTCCTCCCACACTCACCTTGCTCTGTTATAATGCTCACAGCGCACTAATATGCTTATCAAAGTGTTCACTTGCACACCGATTCGTTATAATTGTTGCATTATATTTTTTTTTTTGCACTAAAAAATCTCAAAGTTTCCGCTTGCAGATTTTGCACATTGTTTTCGCCCGTTTTTATCACGCTCCATTTAATTCTAAACATATTTTTCAAATGTGCACTTATTGTCATTCGGTGTTTTTTTTTTTCTGTGATCCTCTTTAAAGTATTTTTTACCTTTAATAATAATTTATTTAAACGATAATTGTCACTTTCGCTCACAATGGTTTGTTCATGAGCCTTTTTTTTCATCATTTGCTAGCTATTCACCAACATAACAATCTAATATGAGACGCATTGCATACATTCAGGGGTTTATAAACGTACTGCAGCATTACAACTAGCATAAACTATTTTATGTCGTCCATTGTTTAGCTTTAGATTTTTCTTTTAAACTCTACCCCAATGATAAGATTCACTAAGCTCATCAATTTATGTTGTAACCCATTTATTTACTGGCAATTCATATTGAATTTCATGTTCGTCCTTCTTCTCAATTCACATTTTTCATCACCACAATCTATTCCTCATTTATCTTTCTGAACAAGATAAAATAAACAGTTTTCTCCCTTCAAAATGAATCACGTACAATACCTTCAATCTAACGCGTTCGGCGCAAACTTCTTTTCTCTTTGGTTTCGGTGTACGCTTTCATTATTTCCATGTCACACCCACACGATAGAAAATGTTTTCTCTAACGTTTCAATGTTACCTTCCCGTGACTCGGTTGAAAGTTTATCAAATCGATACGGAACATAGGTACGGAGAATAGTGTCAAAAACGTAGCGGCGCAAAAAAAAGGAACACTAAATCAAAACCCCGTTCCATTATCCATTCTTGATGGAAAATTGCATAAATTATTTTGTTGCATATTTATTTTCGACCTCATGTCGATGTACACCGCACACAATAAAAATGAACCGACCGTACTCGCCTCTAACCGAACTCGACGTACGAACATACAACCGTAGGAAAGTAATTTTTAGCTTTGACTTTATTTTAACCACATTCATCTTTACAGTGTTCCACATATTGCCTTTTGCATGCTGTTCCGCCGAGGAAAAAACGAACCCAACCCATTTCATGTCTTTTCAAAATCTATATGTGTGTGTGTGTGTGCGTGGGTTCGCTTGTCTGGCCACTGATAGACTTTTCCCGGTTCACGATACAATATTATTTCACTATTGCACCGATCCGCTAGTTCGTATCTTTTCTAGATGACTTTATTTTTCAAACCTCTTTTTTGTTGTCTTCTTGCACACCGGTTCATCCATGTTATTGGTTCTAACGAGGGAATAGAGCATATTTACGCTGGGATTCGTGTCCTTTTTGTTCGTGCCGTAACCATGCACACAGTGTTTCGGATGAAATAAACTAAGCAAAAACAAAGCTCGCCAAACACTTCGGCAAAGGTGTTGAAATATTCAAACTCAAACTGGCAAACAGCCACACGCCAAAGCTTCAATCTGCAAAGCGCACCCTGGAGCACGTTTTTTCGCGCAATCTCAACCCCAGCCTCGGATATGAGAATACGGGCAAGCGATCTATCCCACACGTACAGGCAGGCACGCACGGTGGTGTGTTAGTTTTTCGTGCATTCACCGTCACCGCCGCATTTATTTTGGAACGTTGGTAGCTTTCCGTGCGGGTTACGGGTTTTGGTCGAGGTTTTCGCTTTCGATTGGATAGAGCTCAACATTAAAAAAAAATTGTAGGTGTTTTATTTAGTTTGGATATGTTTGGAAAGTGAAAAGGCAGTTGTTAAATAGTGTTACTTATTCAAAACAAAATATTTCGGAACTTTGTTTTATTCCTTTCTCTTTAAAAGCTTTTTATAACTCTTCTTAATTTATCATAGATCGTATTTTGACTTGAGTCTCTACTTCATGAGTAATTTTAAGTCTGCATTTTTTGACTTATTTTCTTATTGATTTGTTGTATTTAACATATTCTATTTAAAATAGAGAAGAACGCTGACAAACACAGTATTCATCGCTCTAAAAATAGAATATAGTGCCAGTTCGGGTCATTCTTAGTAATAACTATGACTGGATCGTTCGCTTAATGCATCCGTAATGCGTATTGCCTAACCAAAGGCGCAAACACTAAAGTAAATGTTAGCTTAACAGACTTCGTGTTTATATTCAATGCATTACACTTCAAAATTGGATAATTGATCCCTCATGCCAGTGAAAAAATTTCACTTTTCATTTTCATTTCTTAAAGAATTAACAAAAGATTCTTCTTATAGTTCGTCCAATGTTTCTCCACAATATGATCGCTTACTTCTAGCGTAGAATTTATAATTACGAAATGCATTTTTTTTCTAATTTTCTAAATTCTTGTTCTTGTTTTTTATAGAAACTATTCAACAACTTACTTGCAAACCTTACAAACCTCCTAAAACCACCACTCCAGCCTCACAGTCTCCAATATGGAAGCTAGCGTAGCTTGCCGATCGATAGTGCACTCTGCCCAAACTAATGGGATCTGTTGTTGTCCACCGGAGGATGTTGTTCATGTTAAAACCTCGATTGTTCCTCGAAAAAGGATATTTATAGGATCGCACCCGCCGAAACCTGGCCTAAACCACTATCCGGCGCAATATTAAATCATCGATGAAAAATAATTCCCACCCTATGCATGGGGTCCTGTACATGGTTTCCGGCGTTCCAGAGAACCCTCTACCCACCAAAACAGACACCACTATCGAAAAGTGATATTTTTCTCCATTGTACGCTATTTCTGGCCGGGGTTTTTGCAAACTCACCATTGTGCGATTTTATGATCCTCGGGATTGCACCGGAATTAACTTTTCCCGTCCTGTTTGACAGTGCCAAACGTGGGTTCGTCGAACGGCGGCATTGTCCTTGCTTTGTCTCCTTTTTTTTTTGTTTGGTGTTTGGCGTTCTACAGGTATTATCGCGTGGTGGCAAATCGAAGTTTATAGGCGCACCTGGTTGAGATTTGGCGCGGAAAGCCTATTCATCGCTTTCCCGCTAACTGAAACATATCGCGACCCAATAAATGCACACGCGCGCTAGCCTTACGCATAGCGCAAAGAGAAGTTCGATTCGATTGAAAGTAAGCTTCCAAAGTGTGCTTAAATGTTTAGAATGTTTCAACAACATTTTGTCGCACTCGAGCTACTCGAGCTGGTTTAGTCACCAAAAAAACGCTCCTTTGTTTTTAATATTTATTCGCTTCGCTTAGTTTCGGTTTGAATTTGTTATAGAAACGGAAAACGAACAAATCTCGCTGTAACAAAGGCTGGGGTTGGTGCTAAAATCACGCAAAACCCGTTATCAGCTTTCACCCATTGCGTGAATATGTATTTATGCGTTTTCTTTCTTTCAGGTTGATTTCGCTGATGTTTTTTTTTCGCTTTTATGTTGACGCCACAATAAAAGCACACCAAACAACAGTGTGTATTCGGTGTGAAAATGATGGCGATCGGTATCGAAAAATGTGTGCCATTGGAAGGCAAAAGAAAAAAAAGTGCCAAAACCTTTCAAAAAACCCTTAAAACTGGAATCACTTTTACGATGGGCCAAATCGGTAAAACCATGAAACGGATGGGAATATTAACCGGAACAAAAAAAGACACACACACACACAAACTTCTCCATCCGAGATTTAATCGACATTCAAACGCAGCCACTGCTGCCCGCGCTGCGTTTTCTCTTGTTTTCCCTCGTTTCCGGTTTTTTTTCTCGCTTGTTCCCGGTCCGTGTCTGCCATGGTGGTTAAAACAGACGAATGATTTCATTGATGGAAGCATTGTGTAAATGTGCATATCAGCACGAATCCCCGGTACCGCACCGGTGTGGCATTACAAATAAAGGCCGGGCAAAATGTTCTATTTAAACTGTGGAAAGTATTCCAATATTCGAACAAAGCAGCAACCAAAATCGCACAGTTACAGCACACCGATAGGAAGGAACTTGTAGGCTATTCGTAGATCTGTGTGTGTTAGCGTAAAGCTGCTCGCCTCTTCGCTGTTGCGTTCGTTTGATGTATTATGATCGGATTGATCACATGAAATAGCCAGCCGGATTGGAATCAATTGGAATATTTTAGGGGAGTTTTTTGTGTGCTGTTTTGCACACGTACTCGTTTTTGGTTCGATATGTTGGGCTCGATTTAAAG
>KZ064015.1:5946-18665 GCA_002091835.1 Anopheles maculatus | reverse complement strand
GTTGGTTTCTCGCCGAGCTGCTCTGGCACCGGTACCGGAAGCAGCTGGTGGATGACTTTCTGCTCGTGCACGCACCCCGCCACCTGCCGGGATTGATCGATGTACCGTTGGCGTGTCGCATTGAGGAGTGTGACGTGCAAACCGAAACCGATTAAGCTTCCATAACTGCACCCCTCAATAAACAAGGAACATTATTGGTCTGTCTCATTATTATCATTACGCTAATACCACTAAATCAAAACTGGCCAACACGCATGGCGGAATTGGCAATAATAGTTTTCCACTGCCTATCATTTACACCACACCCGCCGCTCGTCCTTTGCTTACGCACGTCGTCTAGCTGGTATTCGTTTGCTGCGGTGCTGCATACGGCTTTGGTTCGTTCAATTCTTGCAGATCGAGCAAAATCGGGTGACAGTGTATGCTTCGTTCAAATTGTTCTACAATCGGATCGGGGAAAAAAATCGGAAGTTATTTAGCTAATCGGGTATGCTTCAAATGGCAATAGCGATGTTAGTAATCATACCGAAGGAAATGAGGCCCCGGTTGGTGGTGTCTGCCTTAACGAATAGCTTATCGCATTGTTCCGGTGTAATAGAAGACAAGTGCTTTACTGCTAGATACAGACCCTCTCTTGTTATCAGATCATCCTCCGCACCGTATAGCTTTGGTACAAGTACATCAGAAGGAAAATAAGTTCTTCATGTTCTTGGTCGCATTTCACCTTGTACTCACCTTAAACAGTAGCTTCAGTAGGTCGAGTTTTGGTTTGCCCTGGCCAGATATAAAGAGAGCGAGTAGTAGATATTCTCTGAAGTCTATCAATCCCGCACAATCATTGTCCTGGTGGCAAAAGAACAACAAACATTGATGGTTATGGTTATCTAAACAACACGGTGTCTTATTTATCTTCCTCCCACCCTACCTTGTTGAATATTTTGAACAAAATTCTCGTCGAATCATTCTCCACGGAAATGTTCAATCGACGAGCAAACTCGTCCAGCGCGATGAGAGAGTTTTTCTCCGTAAAGGGTACGCCCTGGTTTACCAAATTTTCCTCCACAGTTCCATCAGCAAGTCTGCAAAACAAAAGAGCATTCCAAAGATTTGAGACACACATCTCAAATCTCTTTTTGTGCATTTTGTCAATCTAGAATTACCCAAGCCATTTACGCATCTTGGCAATGTCGTGACTCCAGGCAAAGTACGGCATACCGATGGCGATCATGTAGTTCATCAGCTTGCAGTCATTGTACCCATGCTCGGTGCCAGGAATTCCAAGCGACTGTGCGATGTAGTTCCGGACGTTGAGCGCGTACAGCTTCGCATCATTGCGTTCCTGCTCGTTCGGATAATACACCGGCAGGAAGTTGATCTCGAACCCGGTATGAATGGCGGTTAGCGTGCGCCACAACAGTACCGGCCTGTAAATCATTCCAAGCGAACGTGAGTCTGGATGTAGATTATGGTGATGGAACAAACTTACACTCCGGGGCCCTGCCACGTCCAGGATACTGTGTTGGTTGGGTTGGTGTAACGTATCGCCACCGGTTGTACCGGAAGTCCCGGTCCGAATGCACCGGGTTTGAATTGTACCACCGCCTTCCCGTTGCTGCAGGTACCTTCCGGGAAGATTAAGATCTGTGGCCAGTCCTCCTTCGAGATGACGCGCTCGATAATGAGATGGCGTGTGACGTGGCGCGAGTTTGGATCCTCCCGACAAACGTAGATTGGTTGGGTGATGTCAATGATTTCTGGAAGCGATATGCAGGTTGGATCATTGATTCGGATTTTGCGGAACTTGTTTGCCTGCTAGTGGTGCATACTTACTGCCAATGAGAGGTAGATCAGCGGCTTTACTTTTCGCTACGACTGTGGATGGACCACAGAACGCTACTACGATCGAGTCGAACAGACTGTAGTGTGGACCAACGACTACAATTGGTGCCTCGCGGGGTGAAGCACAAACACCGTTCACTTTGATGCGATGAAATGATCCGAAGAAGTAGAGCAATCGCATCACCAGTGCTGTCATTTCACGCATCTCACTACAATGAGGAACGTTGGAGTTTTTAGTGGTTGCAGCTTTATGGAGATAACACGAAACATAAGATATATCTAACGAATATCTACTTATTCTGCTGCAGAATAGCCACGTTTAAAATATTTAAGATAAAGTATATGTTTTTATCCTGCGATAGAATGTGTCATTTATCAATTCTCGCAATGTTGTTAGAGAGTAGATGCAGGAATTTACGGAAAGACATAATCTCATTTGTCATTTATTCCATCGTACCTAAGAATATAAGAAAAATGCTAACAGAAAACTAATAGTTTTAGTTCTTATATACCATCAAGTATTTTCCTCATCACGCTCCGAAAGTAATCAGCGAGAACTATGTCCCTGTTTTGCGTTTTAAATTTCCCTATCTCTACCAAACCGCATAATTTCTTGGCGAGTGTATCAACAAAAAATTTCATTCGCAATTTAATTGTGCACATACAGAGTGTACTAAAAATATGCCCATTTGTTTGTTTGGTGACATCGCCAACCCCCGGGTTTTTGTGTTTTGCGCAGCTCGCTTTCGTAAAGATTGCCACAAAACGATTGCAGGGCGATCGTGAGGGTACACGATTACTCATCGAACACCAACATCAAGGACCTGGGAGTTTTGTTAGTCTACCTCAGCGTTAAGAGTCAAAGAGCATCTCGAAACGGGGAACAAAATGAAATTAATAACAAAAAAACACATTAAAAAGCAACAAAAAAAGCCCAACCACACAATCATTTCGCGAGAGGCACAATGAACATTTTTTGTTTTGTTACTGCCGTTTGCCTTTCTCTTTCGATGCGAGAGAATGTGCGCGAGTGGGTTAAATGCGCGCGCGCGCCTGTGCAAGCCGGTTTGTTTGTTGTTTTTTGTGTGTGTGTCTCGGCACGGTCGGAACACGCGGAGCACAACAGATCACGCCCCTTTCTGACACGCGAGAGCTCACCGCCATGTCGCGGTGTGTGTGTGTGTTTCGGGCGGTGTGGTTGCGTGCGGGGGACCGGAAACGTGCTGCTTGTAAGCATGCTTCAGTCCAGTTTGCTGGTGCGTTTTGCACTGATAACGAAAGCTGCGCCGACAAGCATGCGGTGCGTGCCGGGGTACAAAGGTCTGCCAAGACTCGGCTGATCCGGCTTCATGGTATCGTTCGATTACTCAGCTGTTGTGTATTCTTGTTCTCTCCCTTTCCTACTCTCTCTCTCTCTCTCTCTCTCTCTTTCTCTGTTTCTTCAAGTCGCAGAACAAAGTTGTCAGGCTTCATGCGACCTAAAACCATGTGGCCATCAACGCCATCCTTCGTAGCTGAAAACGTGGAGGTTAACGTGTTATCGCGTACATCTAATCAAAGAACCATACACATAACAAAAACAAAACAAAGGCATAATAATTATAGCAAAATATTACTTATTAGATGGATAATGTATGCATGTGTGAGAATGTATGTGGGTATATATGTATATGTTCGTGTCGGGGCACCATGTAGTTCCCGCATCCTAAGAAAATGAAAAAAAAACAACTAATATGGAAAACAAACACACACACAATGACAGAATAGTAAACGTGATAGTGCAGAAAAAAGCAAACCCCAATCTGAAAATAAATAACAAAGAAAAAAGATGGTAAATGTCCACTAGCAAATAAAATTTGCAAATCAATCTGTGTAAGTGTGTTTAAAGCAAAACTAAACAGTACGCACACTATTACCACCCCCTCCTTTCAGCATATAAAATGAAGGAGCGCACAGAATTGCGTGTAATGCACAAAGAAAAAGAGAGATATTTTGAGTATTTATTTATTTAGTAAGTGTCTAATTGTGTTTTCTTTTTTGTCTTGCTGTGCAAACCGCGCACATACATGCCAGGAGCTACTTAACTTTAGCATTAAACACAGTCAGAAACACACATACAGCTGCAAGGCTACCTAGTATAGGTAAAACAGCAAAACAAACAGCACACAGGCGATAAAGCGAGGAGTAGGAACGGTTTAGGAGAGAGAGATAGAGAGAGAGAGAGGAAAAGTCCGGTATATTAGTGGCTTTTTTGCTCGCGATATAACAAGACAAAAAAGAACAACAAAGTCTGTTTCTTCTCCTCGCGATCGGTTAAGATTTTCATGTGTTATTCATGTGTGTCCTAAAAGGAAAACAAAAGAAAGCGAAAGAAGCTGAAAAAAACAGAGAAAACTATTTAGAAGAAATAAAAACAAAATGGAAAGTCAAATCAAAAGCGGATCAAAACATTCACTAAAACACACATACACCGTGATACACACAACTAAAGAGCGAAAGAGATACGGAGCGAGAGCGAGAGAAAACAAAAGACAAACAAATCGAAACACGTGTTATGAAAGAATAATAATGATTATGGAATCGATGACGTTTTTTGCGACGGTTTTGGCGTGTTAAAGATGTTTTCATTACCAAGACGAGCACTTCTGATTCGTATTTTGGCACCAAAGAATTTGAAACGATGCTGGCTTGCTTGACTTAGCTCGATAGTCAAGTATTGCGTACGTGATAACAGGTCCGAATGGGGCCCGATACACGGATCCTGTCGTGTAGAAGACAGTCCTTATTACGACGAGGACATTTCCTATTACTTTCACCCATGACGGTATGGTTTTTTCAAAACGATGAGAGTTAGGAAACTTCGGGGTTCGTCCACCGATCAAGTCCTTCTAATATCCGGATGTGTAATTTGAAGGAAAAAACCTGTTCATGGTCAAGAGCAAGCCTCATGCGAAACATGGTAATCGTTCAAAGTTTTGCTTTTCGTTTGCTGTAATATACAAACGCAAATTGTCTATTTATATCGTGCCTTTCCACCAAAGTACCGCGTGACGTCGAGAATTTCCCACGCTCCCGCGAGAGCAGTTCGCTCTTCGTGATGGGATTAGCTTTTCTCCCTCTGCCGATGACGCTATAGCATGGTGCGCGCGAGTCGGTTAGCCTGAGCTCCTAAGACAGAACGCACCGTCAACCGTTCGAGGCGACAGTGTGTGCTACGCAGCAGCAGCAGCAGCAGCAGCAACGCTTTGCCATCCTGTGCTTAAACCAGACGTTATTTATCATACGGCACATACTGCAATGTGCTTCGTTCGTTACCCTGGTCGGGTGTTGGCGTGAAACTAGTGCGCAACAATTTACAGTCGGACGGTTGTGAAATAGAACGTGTGACAGATCGTACATAAAGTGCAAAACTGCAATCAACTACCTTGCGCTGCGTGTTACTGAAGGTTGCTGTGCTGTGCAGCGTCCCCAAAAATGGACTTTCAACGATCAACAACCATCACGAGTACAATCACTCGCATCCCGGAAGATGAGTACGTGAACCCGTTCGTGCTCAAGCTAGATCTCGATGACCCATGGGAAAGGCGCAAGGTAAGAGTGGCAAACGTGGGGATGAAGGGAGCAGTCTGTCTACGTTTACTGGTCCAATTCGCACAACCGATAACTTATCGTTCCTTGGCCTTTTTTATGTTTGTTTGCAGACTTATCTCATGACGCTGCTGGTGCTCCCGTTTCGTGCCGTACTGATGGGTCTTTGTTTACTGGTGGCGTGGGCGTTTGCCTCCATCGGTCTGTACGGGCTGACCGAGAAGGAGCGTCGTTCGATACCTATTTCCGGCTGGCGACGGTAGGTAGTGCTGGTAAATAACACGTTAACCTCCACGTTTTCAGCTACGAAGGATGGCGTTGATGGCCACATGGTTTTAGGTCGCATGAAGCCTGACAACTTTGTTCTGCGACTTGAAGAAACAGAGAAAGAGAGAGAGAGAGAGAGAGAGAGAGTAGGAAAGGGAGAGAACAAGAATACACAACAGCTGAGTAATCGAACGATACCATGAAGCCGGATCAGCCGAGTCTTGGCAGTCCTTTGTACCCCGGCACGCACCGCATGCTTGTCGGCGCAGCTTTCGTTATCAGTGCAAAACGCACCAGCAAACTGGACTGAAGCATGCTTACAAGCAGCACGTTTCCGGTCCCCCGCACGCAACCACACCGCCCGAAACACACACACACACCGCGACATGGCGGTGAGAGCGGGACAAGGCTATTTTTATACCACTCTCGCGTGTCAGAAAGTGGCGTGATCTGTTGTGCTCCGCGTGTTCCGACCGTGCCGAGACACACACACAAAAAACAACAAACAAACCGGCTTGCACAGGCGCGCGCGCGCATTTAACCCACTCGCGCACATTCTCTCGCATCGAAAGAGAAAGGCAAACGGCAGTAACAAAACAAAAAATGTTCATTGTGCCTCTCGCGAAATGATTGTGTGGTTGGGCTTTTTTTGTTGCTTTTTAATGTGTTTTTTTGTTATTAATTTCATTTTGTTCCCCGTTTCGAGATGCTCTTTGACTCTTAACGCTGAGGTAGACTAACAAAACTCCCAGGTCCTTGATGTTGGTGTTCGATGAGTAATCGTGTACCCTCACGATCGCCCTGCAATCGTTTTGTGGCAATCTTTACGAAAGCGAGCTGCGCAAAACACAAAAACCCGGGGGTTGGCGATGTCACCAAACAAACAAATGGGCATATTTTTAGTACACTCTGTATGTGCACAATTAAATTGCGAATGAAATTTTTTGTTGATACACTCGCCAAGAAATTATGCGGTTTGGTAGAGATAGGGAAATTTAAAACGCAAAACAGGGACATAGTTCTCGCTGATTACTTTCGGAAGTCGTTGGTCCACACTACAGTCTGTTCGACTCGATCGTAGTAGCGTTCTGTGGTCCATCCACGGTCGTAGCGAAAAGTAAAGCCGCCGATCTACCTCTCATTGGCAGTAAGTATGCACCACAAGCAGGCAAACATGTTCCGCAAAATCCGAATCAATGATCCAACCTGCATATCGCTTCCAGAAATCATTGACATCACCCAACCAATCTACGTTTGTCGGGAGGATCCAAACTCGCGCCACGTCACACGCCATCTCATTATCGAGCGCGTCATCTCGAAGGAGGACTGGCCACAGATCTTAATCTTCCCGGAAGGTACCTGCAGCAACGGGAAGGCGGTGGTACAATTCAAACCCGGTGCATTCGGACCGGGACTTCCGGTACAACCGGTGGCGATACGTTACACCAACCCAACCAACACAGTATCCTTGACGTGGCAGGGCCCCTGAGTGTAAGTTTGTTCCATCACCATAATCTACATCCAAACTCACGTTCGCTTGGAATGATTTACAGGCCGGTACTGTTGTGGCGCACGCTAACCGCCATTCATACCGGGTTCGAGATCAACTTCCTGCCGGTGTATTATCCGAACGAGCAGGAACGCAATGATGCGAAGCTGTACGCGCTCAACGTCCGGAACTACATCGCACAGTCGCTTGGAATTCCTGGCACCGAGCATGGGTACAATGACTGCAAGCTGATGAACTACATGATCGCCATCGGTATGCCGTACTTTGCCTGGAGTCACGACATTGCCAAGATGCGTAAATGGCTTGGGTAATTCTAGATTGACAAAATGCACAAAAAGAGATTTGAGATGTGTGTCTCAAATCTTTGGAATGCTCTTTTGTTTTGCAGACTTGCTGATGGAACTGTGGAGGAAAATTTGGTAAATCAGGGCGTACCCTTTACGGAGAAAAACTCTCTCATCGCGCTGGACGAGTTTGCTCGTCGATTGAACATTTCCGTGGAGAATGATTCGACGAGAATTTTGTTCAAAATATTCAACAAGGTAGGGTGGGAGGAAGATAAATAAGACACCGTGTTGTTTAGATAACCATAACCATCAATGTTTGTTGTTCTTTTGCCACCAGGACAATGATTGTGCGGGATTGATAGACTTCAGAGAATATCTACTACTCGCTCTCTTTATATCTGGCCAGGGCAAACCAAAACTCGACCTACTGAAGCTACTGTTTAAGGTGAGTACAAGGTGAAATGCGACCAAGAACATGAAGAACTTATTTTCCTTCTGATGTACTTGTACCAAAGCTATACGGTGCGGAGGATGATCTGATAACAAGAGAGGGTCTGTATCTAGCAGTAAAGCACTTGTCTTCTATTACACCGGAACAATGCGATAAGCTATTCGTTAAGGCAGACACCACCAACCGGGGCCTCATTTCCTTCGGTATGATTACTAACATCGCTATTGCCATTTGAAGCATACCCGATTAGCTAAATAACTTCCGATTTTTTTCCCCGATCCGATTGTAGAACAATTTGAACGAAGCATACACTGTCACCCGATTTTGCTCGATCTGCAAGAATTGAACGAACCAAAGCCGTATGCAGCACCGCAGCAAACGAATACCAGCTAGACGACGTGCGTAAGCAAAGGACGAGCGGCGGGTGTGGTGTAAATGATAGGCAGTGGAAAACTATTATTGCCAATTCCGCCATGCGTGTTGGCCAGTTTTGATTTAGTGGTATTAGCGTAATGATAATAATGAGACAGACCAATAATGTTCCTTGTTTATTGAGGGGTGCAGTTATGGAAGCTTAATCGGTTTCGGTTTGCACGTCACACTCCTCAATGCGACACGCCAACGGTACATCGATCAATCCCGGCAGGTGGCGGGGTGCGTGCACGAGCAGAAAGTCATCCACCAGCTGCTTCCGGTACCGGTGCCAGAGCAGCTCGGCGAGAAACCAACGAAACAGCCGTTCGCGGGACGGTTGCCGCTGCTCGAGAAAGATCCGGATGCGGTTCCAGATGTTACCCCGGTTTTGGGGCTTCTCCAGCAGCCAGTAGCGCGGTATCAGCAAACACTGGACGTGGGTGCGGGCGAACACGGCCCGATCGACCATATGTTCCCCGATGCCAAACACTGAGCCGCGACTGTACGTAGCAATGTCAACGAAATGGTACTCGATCTTGGTCGGTGCCCGCCGTACGGTGGCGGGTGTTTGTTGTGTTGTTGTGCTACAACGAGAGAAAGAAAAATTAACAACAGCTACAGTAGTTAGAAAGTTTTCAATCACGCTGTTCAAAACGATCGGTACAAAACGTCTCAGTGTACTTAGCATACTTAGATAAAGAAGCGTAACACAATGTACATTAAAAAAGCTACTTACGGAACATTCACAGTTCTTGTACTTAGGTTAGAGATGAAAGTGTGGAGTACATGTACTTTGAATGAGACGAATATTAAGCTAATTTCAAGCTAGTTTGCTTGTTTTCCGTTTTGCATTGCTCTCAGTTTTTCTATGAATGGAACTGTTTAGCTTTAGCCTCGTCATCTTAGCCATTAAACTTGTTGCTATACTGTGGTTTTAAGCAATTGCGTACATGTAATCTTTATCTTATGAGTTTGTAAGCTCAAGTTGTGTAACACGAAACACTCCAACAAGTCTCACCATACCTTGCCGCGTTGTGTACCTCCGCTCGGGATGCATCCGTAGCCTGCTGCCGGCGTCGATGAAACCGTGTAATTTCATCCTCGGTCGGTTGTGCCCGGGACAATCGATAACGTTTCGCGCCTGTCCGTCGATCCCGTCGCCGGTGCAGCTTGAGACACTGCAGCAACCCACACTCACCGCTCAGCATAAAGTGTGCGTAGTTGACGGGTGCCTGCCCTTCAACAAACACGGTTTGGTCCGGCTCGAACTGACGGATCTGTGCCCGGTGGCAGCAGTCCCGCCGCTGCTCGTCCGACCATCGATCGAAGTAGGAGAACCGTGCCAACGCATCCAACAGGTCCTGCACGGCCGAAGTCAGCTTGGCAAAGCACGGTCGTACGCGGTATGTGCCACCTTTGTCCCGAAGCGCACTCGACGCTTCACGCACGACTGAGCCCAAACCCGGAACTTGGTTGACTGTGCGCGCGTGAAAACCTCGGACGAGTGTGTGGTCGAGGTCAGGCCGGTCGGGAAGGATGCACACCAGCAAGCCAATATCGCGTGTGACGCGCCCTGTCGATGTGAAATTTATGCACCAAGGTAAGAGACACATTGTGTCAAATAAAGGGTGGGACAGGGGGAGAGTACGGTGTAGGCGGAAGTGGAAGCGGCGTAACCCTAAAAACTGGGTTTGTAGTGCCTGTCGAATTCGCCCTTGAGCGGCACCCTGCACACTGGTGCTGTTGTGTGACCACGCGCTAGCCTACATTTAGGCGCTTATTCGTGCTCTGCCCGCTGCCAACGACTGAGACGGAAGATAGGGCTTTGCCTGTGCCTCGGCTGATGTACGGCGAAAGTCACGCGATTTGACGCCACCGTGCGCGTGCTATGCTAATGTGACTGGCCATAAACATTGGCGGAATTGCAATAAACAGTGAAAAGAGGAGAGATAAACAAAGTGGGTGGTGTGTCTTCTTTCGATAGTTATGATAGGTTTAGTGAAGTTAACGATGGTCTTTCGGTTTGGCAGTTATTGGGCAGCCAGGTGATGTAGAAGGAGGTTATAGGGGGGAATATAGATGGGAACATGATAGTAAATTTTATTTCAAATATCGTAGAAAATGGGTATCGAATCACTATTCTACAGCTATTATGGCAAACGAGTTATAGCTCACGGGAGCGGAAAAGGCTGTCAGCCCACTAGAGCCGCCTTTAGTTTTGCACAGTTCGTATGGGATACCTACCATTATGTAGAAACTGAGAAACAAAACGCCAATCGCCATCTTATTTAAAGTACCATTTATTTCGAGAGAATTACCGATCGATTGAACCGACCGATGAGCAATACAATATTAAAGAACTACTTAATAATCTCCTAAGCATTGACCTGACTGCGTTTCTGCGATTCTGCCCAGACGCTCGCCCGCGACATTTGCCGCAGAACGCACACACCAGTGCTTATGCGCCGACGGGGTTTACCAAATCTGATCTCCGGTGGTTCATATTTGCTGTAAACGCCAAGACGCAGTACGTACTATTCTTACATTGCGAATGAATGAATGAAGAGGAAAGCGAAGAGACAAGGCGAGAGAGAGGAAGTGGAAGACTGATTGAAACACTTGTAGAGAAAAAGCAGAGCATTGGATCTCGTGTAAAGGCAGTGCTAGCGACGGAACAGTTAAACAGAGGGAAATGGGAAACAGTAAGATACGAGTAAGACACGTAGAAGCGACATGAACGATATGAGAAAAACACACACACATACACAACTGTCTGGCCTCGAGACGGGTTCTCGATCTGGACAGTTGTGACAATAATAAATATGGCAGAGATGAGGTTAGCTAACCAAACTTACGAGCACCACGTGCTCAACCCGGGCACGGACTGCCTAGCTAAATTGTTCTCGCTAACGCCTATGACGGGGGGGAAGGGAAGGGGAGGGGTTGGGGTTTGTAGGTGTTGGGAGAAAGTGGGTTTGGTGTGCGAGTTGTTGAGGCTCACTTTCGGAACAACAGTTGCCGTTGCTGGTCGGGGCTTAGCTTGGCGAACATGCGCTGGGACGATGCCTGCGGGATACCATGATTCAGGGCAAGCACCTTCGTGATGATGTTGAAATCTTCCGCCGAACGGGACGTAATGCCAGACTGGAAGAGTAGGTTCTGCAAGTTCTGGCTATCGCTCAGCGATCCCGCCGGTTGCCCATTGAATGCGAGCGGCTGCGATGGACGGAAGGGTGCCTGCTGCTGTGGCGGACCAACGTTTAGACCGAAGTTGCCGGTGCTCGGTTCCTGGCGGAAGACTCGATTGCGCTGCTGCAACGGAGGTAGCTGCTGATCGAACTGGTTCGGGCCGAGGAGCAGTGGTGGCAGAACCGGGAACAGATTGAACGGCTGGAAGGGTTTGAGCGGCAGTGCCTGTTCACGGGCGAGCTGGGGCGGTTGGCTAATGGCCTTCACCTGCTCGATGGATGTGGTCGTTTTGGGTCCCTGTGGCTGTTGCTGCTGCTGCTGCTGCTGTTGCTGCTGTAGCGGCTGTTGCGGCTGGAAGTCGACGGCTTCCTTGAAGGGAAGCTGCTGCTCCACCGAGATCGGGATGGGTTTGCCGCCCGGTAGGCTAACGCTCGGAATGAACTGTACCGCTGGTCCGGGCCGGGGCAACTCCTGCACGAACGTTGGCTGGGGGGCTTGCTGCTGTTGCTGCAGTGGCAGCGGCTGCGGCTTGAACGGTGGCAACTGTATCGTGGAGGGTGGCTGTTGCTGGAACTGTTGCTGCTGCTGGAACTGCTGCTGCTGCTGGCGGAATAGACGCTGTTCCTGCTCGAACCGCTGAATGCGCAGACGTGTTTCCTCTTCGAGGCGTTGCTTCTGCTGCTGCAACTGTTGCTGTTGCTGCTGAATGATGGCCTGCTCTTGTTGGATCTTTGCACGCAGCAGTTGTTCCTGGGCACGCTGCTGGTTCTGAAGCGCTATTAGTTGTTGTTCGAGCTGGCGCGTCTTTTCCTCCAGCGCACGTGTGCTCAGGCTGATGGGTGCCGGTGCTAGTGGGGCGAGTAGTGGCTGTGTTGATGGGACAGCCTGGATCTGTAGAAGCGGCACAGTGGCAGCTGGTGTGGCAGGTGCAGAAGCGGCCGCACCTACCGGCAGGATCACCGGCGACGGCTTAAAGTCTGATGCGCCGGGTGTCTTCTGTTTGGGAGGTGTTTGGAGCAGCGGGATGACGTTGCGCGGCACCCCCAGCTGATCTTGCTGCACGGTGAAGGCAGCTACGAGTGGAGCCTGGAATATCTTAACATCTTCCGACTTTACCTGCTCAATGTTTTCGCCATCCTCGTTGTGCGTGGGTGCCGGCGTTGTCGGTACTGGA
>KZ064014.1:1110-28576 GCA_002091835.1 Anopheles maculatus | reverse complement strand
CCGCTACACGGAGCGGTGTAGCCTGGTTTGATTTCAATAAAGTCGTTCCAATGCTGGCGAGACCGACAGCATCTGTGTCGAAGTCTTCATTTCATATATTTGGTTTTGTTGTTTCGTTTGTTCTGTGTGTGTGTGTTTTGCGATATTGAACCGCTGAAATGCCATCAGTCACGCGTGATAAGCGAGCGAGTTTTGGTTTGGGTGGATGTAATAGCGAGTAATGTCTTTATTTTATAAACGATTCATCGCAACGAAGCTGTTCAATTTGTTTATGGAAAATGTCATTTTAAGATATGAGAAAGCCAGAAATACGATACAAAATATCATAGAAGAGTAAAGGGTAAAGTAGAATGTCTTGAGTTGCTATAAATCGGTTTTTAACGAATAGTCTCAAAAAAGATGCACACAAACTTGAAACACTCAATATTATCACTCAGTTTTTAAGAATATTATTTGCAATTTCGTCGAGATATTGATTTTTTCAGGTAGACTCCATAATTGAATTATTGAATTGTTCCGAAGTTGTCATTCATTAGACGAACAGCTTGACTGTGAAGTCGAACAAATGGTGCTTTTAAATTTCTAGCCGTCATCTCGAACAATATTCTGATGCATAGACCCTACTCAAGAAAATTTGATATTAAACAGAGTTTTCGAATACGTCAACGAGAATGGCAAACATTGCAGAAACTCGAAAGAAGAGTGCTAATGTCATATTTAAACCTTCTTTAAAAAAATTCTAACGAAGAAACATCCCAATTATCATTGGAAATCGTATCACATTTATAACAATATCATACATAAATTGATAAAAATTAGTCAAGCTAAAAATTGTTCAATAAAGCTCTTTTCTCGATATTTGTTCGATCCTTGTTAATAGCTATTCGTTATTCAGTGTGACGTACAATTAAGGTTTTCCTGTAAAGCCATAGTTACAGTAGGCCTCTTAATTAAAGATTTTCTTCTTCTTCTTCTTCTTCTTCTTCACCATCATCATCATCATCATCATCATCATCATCATCATCATCATCATCATCATCATCATCATCATCATCATCATCATCATCATCATTCTTCTTCTTATTCTTCTTATTCTTCTTCTTCTTATTCTTCTTCTTCTTATTCTTCTTCTTCTTATTCCTAGCGTCCTAGCGTCCGAGGCAGCGGGAGCCCAATTCGCAACTGCAGACGTGCGTATAGTTACACTCCACACCACTCCAACTCACTTTTTTCGTACAAGCAACTTGAACTTCACTACAAAAACAACTTTAAGTCAACTTCAGTTTAGTGAACCTGAGTTTCAACACTTACGTGATTGTTTTTTGACGATTGTTGTACGGTTGTTTTGCACAACGAATCACGATGAACGATATTTGCGTTAAGTGCTCGCGATCAGTGACCTCGGATGACCCGGCATACACCTGTGATGGTGTCTGCAAGCGCCGATACCATGTCTCATGTCTGAGTGTTGCCAGTGCAGTGTTCAAGGAACTTACCAAAACAGACACGCAGTGCTTGCGTTAAGTGCTCGCGATCAGTGACCTCGGATGACCCGGCATACACCTGTGATGGTGTCTGCAAGCGCCGATACCATGTCTCATGTCTGAGTGTTGCCAGTGCAGTGTTCAAGGAACTTACCAAAACAGACACGCAGTGCTTGTGGTTGTGCCTGGACTGCCTAGAGGCACGTCGCTCCGGCCGTTCTTTGATGCTCCAGGATCTTACATCCGCTCTATCATCTCTCAAAGACCAATTGATGGATGAATTCGAACTTCGCTTGGCCTCCGCCCTGGACGAAGCGAAGCGGGCGCTAAGCGTAAAGCTTAGTGACACGATTCCTCGCGCGATGACCCAAACACACGACACTCCACTTACTCCAGCTGCACCAACACTAAGAAAGCCATTCGCCGTACGACCAACATATCAACCGGAGCTATCCAACACATCGAAGCGTAGGCTCATCGATCGCTCACCACCTACTTCTGAAGCGGTCCCTCCACTTCTCTCGGGAACAGCAGCAGCACCAACATCGTCTCGTCCTTTATTGACGGTATCTCCAGCCCCACCAAGATTCTGGCTTTACCTCACTCGAATTGCTCCTTCGGTTTCCGAAGCCGATGTGGAGACTTTTGTAAAGGAGCAATTAGGAACCGATGACGTCACTATAAGAAAACTTACTCCGAGAGATTGTGACACTGGCACACTTACATTTGTCTCTTTCAAAGTTGGGATGTCGTCAGAATTAAGGGACAAAGCTCTATCTCCGGCCACCTGGCCTTGCAACGTTAGCTACAGAGAATTTGTTGAACACCGCAAATCACAAACAACATCTACGACGTTCCTACGTTCGAATCCGGTATTTACTACAGCTAACAATCAATCAATCAACAATCAACCTTCACTCGCATCGCCATCGGCCACGGCTTCCGTACAGGAGTTATAACACACACAAATGATTCCTTACCAACACTTTCTTCGATTGATCAAAACACAACCAGATCAACACATGTTAATCGCCGCCAGAGCGCTTCGTCCTCTCTCATGATTTATTATCAGAACGTGCGAGGTGTCCGTACAAAACTGGATGATCTTCTTCTCATATTCAACGACAACATTTATGACGTCATTGTGTTTACCGAAACGTGGTTAAACGAAGACATACCAACGTCGCTCTTTGCGAGTGACAAGTACCACATTTACCGATGCGATCGTTCATCCTCGAACAGTCCATACTCACGTGGTGGTGGTGTATTAATTGCGTGCGCCACTTATCTCGTCTCAAAAGCACTACTCTCTCCGGCCAATCTTGAATTGGTGTGGGTAATTATAAGGATGCAGAGTGTATCTCTTTATATTGGCTGCATTTATCTCCCACCAGGAATGGTAACAAATAACGTATTGCTAGATAGTTTGAGTGATAGTATTGACGCAATCCAACGTCGCATACAAACGAACGACTTAATGATGCTGTTAGGAGACTTTAATATACCTTCTCTTTCTTGGATTTCTTACGAGGATTATTTCATTCCCATGAACTCACAAACATCAAGAAATGTACAAAATAACATATTTTGTGATCTAGTAACTGAGTATAGCCTACGACAAATCTCAGGAGTAAAAAACTCTCTTCAACGGCAACTCGACTTAATCTTTTCAAACGTGAGTGCAGCTAATATTATCTCTCCCGTTGCACTGGCCTCTCCACCACTGCTGAGACTGGATCTCTATCACCCAGCTCTCGAATTCTCGCTTTCTGTCAATCGCTGTAGAGTGCCAAATTTCGCTCCGAATACTTTACACAAGTACAACTTTAGTAGAATGAAATACAAGAAACTAACAAATATGCTTTCCAATATGAACTGGTCTTTCCTCGAATCAGACATTACAATAAATGAAGCAATTGCTAGGTTTAATTCAAATATTATCTCGACATTCCCTTCATGCTGTCCTCCCCCCAAACCTCTCAACACCCCTCCATGGTCAGATGCTACTCTTCGCTCCCTAAAAAGGGATCGGAATCGCGCCATACGCAACTATCGACGCTGTCGGAATCAGCATTTTGGTCGCATTTTCAAATATGCTTCCAATGCATACCGCATTTATAATAAGGCTCGTTACAATTTATACGTTTACCGACTCCAAAATCAATTTAAAAGTAATCCCAAATCATTCTGGGGGTTTGTTAAAAAACGTCGTAAATCCCTTACCATCCCATCCCTTTTATCACTTGGCGAACGCTCAGTATCCGGTCCTGACGACTGCTGCAATCTACTAGCAGAGCATTTTTCCAGCATTTATGCCGGATCAACCCACACACAAGCGTCGATTGCTGCCGGAATCGCTTACACCACTCCAAACATAATTAATGATATTATCTTGAATATAGATATCAACTCAGTTCAACGAGCGATAAAAAATCTAAAATTATCGTACAGTCCCGGCCCTGACGGTATACCAAGTTCATTGATTAAGAAATGCAGTACGTTTCTGGGTCCTATTTTGGTAAAACTATTCCGTTTGTCTATAAATACGGGTTTATTTCCTGATATATGGAAACTAGCATATATTATTCCTATTCCAAAAAAAGGTAACCTTGCTAATGCCGCTAATTATCGTGGTATCTGTATCCTTTGTGCTTGTTCTAAAATATTCGAGTCCATTGTTCATTCCCATATCCTCTTTATCGCACGTAACTGCATCATACCCCAGCAACACGGTTTCTTTCCTAAACGCTCCACTTTAACAAACCTAATTTCCTTAACATCCTCTATCGCCAATAGTTTAGATCGTGGTGCTCAGGTTGACGTCGTTTATACTGACTTCAAGGCTGCCTTTGATCGCATTCCCCATAGCATCCTTCTAGCAAAGTTATCCAAAATGGGTTTCCTTGAATCCCATATTGTATGGCTGCAATCCTTTCTTTCAAATCGCTCTTTCCGTGTTAAACTCAATACCCATTTTTCTAAATCCTTTTCGTCCACGTCTGGAGTTCCGCAAGGAAGCGTTTTAAGTCCTTTATTATTCGTTTTATTTATTAATGATGTTTCGACCGTCCTCCCGCATGATTGTTTTCTTTGTTACGCAGATGACCTTAAGATCTATAAATCTATAA
The DNA here is from genome assembly GCA_002091835.1 of Anopheles maculatus. Taxonomy (NCBI): domain Eukaryota; kingdom Metazoa; phylum Arthropoda; class Insecta; order Diptera; family Culicidae; genus Anopheles; species Anopheles maculatus. The sequence continues at coordinate 23,964 of KZ064014.1, read as the reverse complement.
CATCTACTGCTGATTCTATGTCTCTGCAACTTATCCTTAACCGTTTCTGTGTTTGGTGTTCGTCAAACCAACTAGTTCTATGTCCGGAAAAGTGTAATGTCATGTCGTTTAGTCGCTCACGTTCCCCAATTATCAAGGATTACTCTTTCGATGGAATAACTATAAATAGAGCACAATCTGTTAGAGATCTAGGTGTAACATTTGACTGCAGATTATCCTTCCTAGATCATGTCGACACCATCGTTAAAAAAGCTCGTAAAACTATAGGACTGATAAAACGAATGACAACGGGTATGACTGATACAGTATGCCTAAAGGTCCTTTATTGCGCACTGGTCAGACCCATACTCGAATATTGCCTTGTTGTATGGTGTCCGACGTCCGCCACTACGATCGACCGCATTGAACGTGTACAGCGATCATTTCAGCGATATGCTGTTAACAATAGACCGGAAAACACCTACGAAATTTATCCGAGCTATGAACAAAGATGCCAGCTATTAGGACTTGATACCTTAGCAAAACGTCGGAGTGTATCCCAAATCATGTTTGTTGCTTCCCTTATGTCGAACGCTGTTGATGTCCCATGTCTTGTATCATCCCTGTATTTTTATACTCCAACTCGTTCTCTCCGACCCCGTCCTCCACTTTTTGTTCCTCCTCGGCGTACGGCTGTCGGCGAAAATGATCCCTTTTTGCGTGCGGTGTGGTTATTCAATGAATACGACCATTTGTTTGATCATCACATTCCTCTACCTACCTTCCGCTCCTTACTACGAGATAGTATTTGACCCGTTACGTTAAGTATTATGAATAGTATCGAAATATGATCCATTGTAACGCGTAGCTTTAAGAATGTTGTTTAGGTTACCCAGACAACTGAACTCTCAATAAACTAAATATTTTAAATTTTAAATATTTTTTAAATTTATTTGGTTTCTGACCTCTTTGGAGAAGTTCAGACGGCTATGTCTGAATAATCAGTTAGACGCACAAATGTTTTGAGTTTTATTCAGGTAATTCAGGCGATGGGGCGGCCCGGTGGTGTATACGATAACGGCGCCGGTCTTCATACGGCAGGACCGGGGTTCGAATCCCGGCGGACCGCCTCCCCGTACCCAGGACTGACTATCCAGCTACGGGTAAAACCAAGTCATAGAAAGCTAGAAATAGCAGGCCAAGACCTTCCGAGGTTGTAGAGCCAGAGAAGAAGAAGAGAAGAATTCAGGCGATGACCTCAATTTTAAAATTAGCCAAAAAACGACAATAACACATTTTTGAATATAAAGAAATTTTACTAACTTTTCGACAGCTTAAAATCTTGATAAATTATCATTAAAACTAATTAAACAAGTCACTATAAATTAACAAATTGAACTAATCTAAACTGCCTATTCATGTCTTAAGCATGGCCAACATGCGTAGTAAAGTTAGTCCATGATGTAAGTAATTCATTCACAATTTATACTAAAGAAGTTATCAACTTGAAACATCGTAAAGAAAATAAAATCTCTTTCCGCAACTTATCTCTAAATAGCAAAAAAACAGTAACAATTCAATGGCTTTCAACGAGGCTCTACAAGCTTCAGAGAAAAACTTAGCTGAAAGCCTCACGTAACTGTAAGCGATGCAAAAAGTTAGTGCTATTTTCGCGCCGTTTCCCGTAGCCTACTTCGTAAAAGAAGCGAGACTCCACCCATCACTTCATAAAATCTTAATTTAGCTCAATCATTTCAGTGCGCGCCTGTATCGAACCTTTTTTCCCCCTCTAGAACGCAGCTCACTTACAGCTGACCAAGGCGGACCGTGTTTTAATGAGATAAGTTATCAAACTAATTCCCACCCACCGAACGCGCGGTCGCGTGATGACCTTTCCCCTCGATTTAGGGCACTGTGTTAGTTAGATTTGTTTAGGGAAGGGAGCTAGAAGGAAAAACCGATGCTGAAAGGACACTTTAACATCGGTGGAAAATGGTGGCGCAAACAAAAACAAATCGACCATGACCATACTAATCCGTAAGCATTAAAAATGGATGCATAATTGTGTGTATGTGTTGCTGTTTTAGAATTGGATTACATGCACGGTCGAAAGGTTATCCAAGGTGGATGGGGTTTTAGCAACAGAAAAGCCACGAATCCCTTTGTTTGTATTCCACCGGCTAAGACATACGATAATCTTATTTTATGTGTATCCTAAGCAATATGCATTGGTTGGCTGGTAAGCCTAAATGAATGTTGCAATTTCTAACCACAAGCTTATTCGCCGTATGCACGTATTGCTTCACGCACTAGAGTTCATTACACATTCTTGTGGATAATTTGCAAATAAAAACGCCTAATCTTCTTAACATACTCGGACACAGTTTTCAATCACATAATTGTCCTTCGTCGGAATTCGGTCACCCGGTTCGCCGGTAGAAACAGTACCTGACAGGTCCGATTAGAAAGTTTCCAAGCATGAAAGACATCTGATGACGTTTAATGTGTGTCGAGTGCATAAGCTGAACTCATCGACATTGCATGACTGTACGCACCCCCGTACGGTTTGCTAATTGAATCGAATAACTAGCAATTAGGGCAGTCACGTGGAAACGATTCAAGACGGTGAACGGAGTCGAGATTGTTTCTCTTTTTCTCGCTCACTTCCTGCGTGTCAATAGCAAAGCATAAGGGTAGACATTTTCCAACCCGAGATGTACCGCTCGATTAATGAATTCCCAGAAGTTCTTCGGTGTGATGGTTTTGACAAATAATCAGCACAGCACAAAAAATGTCATCCCAATGAACTCGAAAACGGGCAAGTCGGGATGAGTTGTGGAGTGATTGGTTGACTAGCTCGCCGGACAGAAACCGGACTCGGAATGTGCGTGTGTGTGCTTGTGGGATGCCATAAATTTAATTACCGTACAGATCATAAGCCACACAGACGCTCACACACCGAGCTGGCTACTGGGGGGAACACACACAAGCGGCACACACAGTGTAAGAGTTATGATTGTGAAAATAACTTCCTTTCGACCAGCAGGACTGGTTCGCTTTAAATAGCTTAAAACAACTGAACTTCTGAACGTAGAACGGGTACGGGTCACAATATTGAGTCCCGGACACATAATAGGATAGTGCAAAAATGAAACGAGAAAAAAAGCGAAGACGCATGGGACAGGCCTGGGAAAAGTTTTATACCCTCTCTTCATCGTCATACAATACGGGGTAGCGTATGGTAGCGAGCCTCCCTCTTTGTGGACAGTTCCGTCCTGTGGGTAGCCCTGTGTTTGACATGTTTTCCGCTCGACCGGATCCTTCCACGTTCAGGCTAGCGATAGCTCTGGAAGCTTCGGTTTCATTCTTTCTGCACTGCTGAACTGCTCCAGTAGTTTGGCTCAAGCGAACTACTGCGTCAGCTAATTTTTTACTTTCCTTTGGAAGCTATTTTTTGTCGGAAAATGGGGTTTTGGGGAGGGATTTTGCTTTCTTCTGCATGTACCCCATTTGTTCTTTTATCTGGTAACGCACCGTGACAGGGAGCAGTTCGTACGAATCGATGGTACCGGTGTCCGTGCCATGTACGGTCGCTGCATTGTAACGTTTCAGTTGTGACGGAAATTTCGTTTCAATGTTACAATGTGAACTCGTACAAAACAAGACTTTGTGTAAGGAGGTTTTTTAAGAAGTAGAATAAAGTAGAATTTTATTAAAAACAAATCATTGCCAAATTATGTCATAACGCAAGCTTAAAGTTTTATGAAAGATTAAAACATAAGTCAAATTTCCCGATTGCGCCTAAATGTCTGCAATGTGCAGTATCGTATTTCAATCAAAATGGGCACTTAATTAAGATTTCAAATTAGAGGAATGGTAACTTTTTTAAAGTAAACGAAGTACTGCTCATGCTAAGAAATGGTTTCTTCTAAACTATCATGTTTTTCTTCCTTGAAAAATTTCAATACATTTTTAAATGTTTTATTCACAAGTTCACACCGTTCTACACAAATTTTTTGAACAAAATTTTGCTTTTCGTTTATTGAGCATTTTATTTGTTATACATATTTCATTACGTCTTTGCTATAATAATTGCTGATTATTCTCAACCGTTCGTCGCTAGTGGTTGTTATTATCCATTCGCTTTTCGTCAATTGTTATATAATTCCCTTTCTGCGATGTTCAAAAGTAAAAATTATCATTAAACTTATTGACGAAACTAATAAACTTTATCTTGTTGTTTGTTCTGTTTAAAAATGATTTTCGATTTAAAAACGATTCAAAAAGATTTTTTGTAATGAATTATTGAATTTCCGACAACTGTCCGTCGAAAATAGTTTAAAAAAGGTATTTAATATTAGATAACTGTCAATCATTCCTGCTAAATTTATTATTAATTAATGACATTCGACTGAAATGGTGGTTAAACTGTAATTGAAAATTTCTCGCTTACAAAACTAGAGAACCGGTCTAACATCTCTTCCAGATCTTCCGTATTTAGAATCGGCTGAATATTCAGGGTAAAATGTGATATATACATTAATGTTTCGTCGTACTAGATCATTGTCCTAAGAACAGGAGAGAAAAAGGGATAGAGAGAGAGAGAGAGGGAGAGAGAGAGAAAGGGAAAGAAGGAAAGAGAGAATAACTATAATTCTGGTTTCACGAAATTCGTCACACAATCATGTTTGATTTTTGTAGAAAGGTTTAATCTCTGGTACCAATGAAATAGCATAGTTCATGTAATAGCTTCATTGGAATCTGCGAAACGAAATTATAAAAAAAAAAAATTAATTAAGGAATAATCGCAAAGATAAATGCATTAAGAATTTATAAGCAGATTTGTAAATTTTGTTTCGATTTTAAAAAGCGATACAAACCTTTTGATTTTTATTAAACTCGTAACTTGTAGCCAATATTTCATCGGAATCGGCTCTTAATTATTGCGTTACGTTCTGCTCTCTTTGCTCTCTTTAATTAAACTTTACAAACACACACACACACACACACACACACACACACATATACAAGCTTGCGTTTAGTGCTTACCTAATCGCATTCGAATTCCATTCATACAGTGCTGCAATACATACGCACACACCCAAACGGTTCCAGTGGATTGCAACGGTTGTCTAAAAATGCAGAACAGCCACTAAATACAATTCCAAGAATACCGTCGGATTTATCCCTTAACCCGGGTCGCTTTTTGCAGCACCCGAAGCATTCCAGCATACGCTTAGTATGGTCGGTGGCGTGTGCTCGCTCTCCAACATCTTTCCAGCCACACATCGGCGGTACCACCGACACGCAACAGCACCGAAAGGCAAACGGCTCCGGTGCCGATAGGATGAAAACGAAATAAAGTTTACATTTATAACTGTCGTATTATCCGAATGCCGCGTGTGTCATTCGGGTTCGAATTTATACGTGCGATTACAGGCTCGAACCTACACACTCCACCCCGGCACGACAACCTCACACGGCTCGGTCTGGGTTTCGAAACTCGATATTTGCCGTGTTAGCCCGGCGGCATACTGCTGCCTGGATTTGAGGGTTTGGTTGGTCCATGGAGGCTTTGGTGTTGGCTTTTAAAATTTCGCTTCCCACTGCACATCCGCACATGGGAAAGGACCGACCATCGAGGACGATCGAAACCACCGAAAGAACGCTAAACGAAACGGTTTAAGCGCTGATACAGTGCAAACAGGGGAATAGCTGGTACGAACCGGCCGATGCCTTGGTGCGACTCGACGAAAAGCGAACGACAACCGTTGAACGACGGCACACGACCACCAGCGACGACCGGCTGAAGATGATCAGCAACCATTTGCCAGGAAGCATCCCCGGAGGCCAGAGGTCGATGCTGGATCTGTTCTGATAGTGTGGATTATGGTTGACACTCGTAAACTTGCCATTTCTCGGGGAACGGGACACCGGCAGCCCGGAAGTATGGGGCTGGGCTGGTTGAGTTTGGTAAAGCCTACACGCTCGCTTCGAGTTGTCCCACCGAGGGAGGGCACCGCCGTCAAAGGAGGACACGGTCGACCGAATGGATTACGAGTCGATTGCTGGCAGGGCGAATCGTCCACCGGGCCAAGGATTGTAGCGCTTCCGCACTAACCCGAGGTTATCGGATGGATTGCTAATGGGATCAGCCGGGGCCAGCTGGTTCGGTGGTGAAACATTTCCTCCTTTTTTTGGGTGACGCCGGAAGATGGTTACGGGGGCACAACAACCGCAACTACACCGTGCGCGCGTTCGTTATCGACGTAACACGATCTTGACGGAAGATTGGAACAACAGATTGTAAACTTTTAATGAGATATATAAAGGATTAAAAGTTGTGCGCAACGGGGTTGGATTTTCTTTCTTTCCCAGCACCGGGCTGGGTGCCTTTCCACTTGAAGGGTATTTAATAAGGAAGTCTTTTGCTGCTTTGAAAGCAGCAGCTGTAACAGATCAACTTGTAGCATCTCCAGTGTGGTGTGATGGTCATTTAAGAGCAAGGGCGTTCGGTGAAGTGTTTGGATGGCTAAAAGGTTTACACAATAACATTTATTTCTCGCTTTTCTGAGTGCAGTGTAGGGAGAGATGAGGAGCAAGTAAGTACTAATTTACAAGTAACGATTTCACTGCCATACAGACACTGGTAAGAAAATAAGTGAGGTTTATAGGGTAATGATGTGAACAGTCGTTGCATACATTTAGGCTTTTTTGTGATTGCTACTAAGAATCCTTTGCGATCGCTTTTGATTTGGGAACAGCAATCAAAGTCAAAGGGCTTGATTTATTAGGTTTTAGAAGATGCTGAAATTACAACAATAGTGGTTAAATTTCATTTGTTGAAAATAACATAAATTAAACAAGCAAAAAATGTCAACGATTAATCAGTAAGGTTCAAAATATAAATTGTTAAAAGATGTACTATTATCTTTTAGAATATAAGTAGCTTTAGAACAGCTTAGCTTACAATCGTTATGGAAAAAAACGGAAGTAAGGAACCAATATTAGCTGGTGTGCTAATTAATTAAACTAATCGGGGTCTTAGCCATTATAAAATTCAAAAATACGTTCACAAAAATTGATATTGCTTACTTGATTTTGGATAGGTTTTCGTTAAGCTTTAGTTAAAAAATTGGTAAAAGACTCGAGAAGCCCCCCCCCCCTAGAATTATTTGTGTGCAGCACTGTAAACTGTCAATGTTGTCGCACAGTGTTTTTTCATTCGGTCAAAATTCATTAAATAAATACAATTTCTAATATTGCTTAAAGTATTTTCTAGATACCAAATAGAACATGAAAAATAAACTAAAATATGCCTTTGAACTAGTAAATTGCTCTGTAAAATGTTCGAAAAATTCCTAATGGTACCTATCGTATATGCCCGGGACAATGTTTCCCACAAATATGTTCCAAATCCAAGGGGCAGTATTTTTCCCGGATTGTTCTTCCGGTGCTCAACTGAAAAGGCGAGATGACCCTTCGCGATCAAAATAAGAGCTCATGATGTGGGAAAGGTTATTTAAATTCCAAATTAAATTTTTTTATTCTTTCAATTCATTCATCTTTTTTGTCCTTCCGGAAGATTATCCACACCCATAGTGGCGCTTTGCATACATTTCGGCGTTTTTCCTATACGGACCATCCAATTTCGTCAGGGAGGGGGGGCCTTCTCGAGTCTTTAACCGATGGAAAAGGTGAAAAAAAATTAATTAAATGGTAAAAGACTCGAGAAGGAGCCCCCCCCCCCCTGTCGAAATTGGTTGGTCCCTATAGGAAAATCTTACATTTTACACCTGAAACTATGCAATTTTTCAAAATAAAGTAACATTTGTAGTGTTGTTGGTAAAATTTAAGCTCGTTTATAAATTTATTTTACAAATCAGCTGTAATCCTCGTTAAGAAGTAATCTTTTTCAACAGGATACTGTTTTAAGCTCATTTGATCAATCATTTCAGGGCAAACAATTCTCAACCTAATCCTAGCCAGTGTAGAGACGTGCTTCTAACCGAGATTTATAATCCTTTACTCTATCCATGCTTTAAACAAAAGTGTACAGTTTTTTTATGTAAAGCAACAGAAACATAGACTTCTTCTTCTTCTTGTTCTCTGGCTCTACAACCTCAGAAGGTCTTGGCCTGCTATTTCTTGCTTTCTATGACTTGGTGTTACTCGCAGCTGGATAATCAGTCCTACGAACGGGGTGGCAGTCCGGTCCTACCGCGTGGATAACGGGGATCGTGTACACCACCGGGCCGCCTCTTAGAAACTTAAACAACATACATTTATTTCGTACAAATACATGTAATCAACAATATGTGCAATGCGCCAAAATTTATGCAATCCTTAAAGCAACGCCGTTCCTGGTTTTAAATTTCAATACAGATTTTTTTTTCTTTTAGAATTCTAATTAAATAGACAGCAAAACCATCCTCAGCTTCTTTTCAAATTCAGTTTTTCATCAAGAAAATGGAAAATGCTTCAGCTTGTAAAGACCCCCAACAGTACGCTACCACGTTTTCCATCTGTTCAATGGGAAGGAAAATCATCGAACAAATAAAATCCATCCCTTGCTTGTTTCACACCCCAAAAAAAAGGATGAGGAAGTGTGTGTTACAATATGTAAGCTATTTTACACCTTCTTTCCGGTCCGGAGTGTCCTAAAATTCCTTAAAACAAAGCAAGCAACAACAAAAAATGATGAAAGAAAAATCACACCAGCCTAGAAAGCGATTGAGCTGATATGAGAAATGGGGCGGACGAAAAGAAAAACCCCCCCTCACATGCTTTGTTCTCAGTTTCTTTTCTTCCAACCACAAATTCCCTTCTTTTTTCAATCACCATTTACCAGCCGCTTCTATCGCGTTTCCTTCCCCCCGCTTTTCTGACCACAGGCTCTCTGCAGTCCGGCAAAATGACCGACCAGAAAAGTGGTGTAATGGGAAAGAGAAGATTGAAGTTGCTTCATTAGATCATTGTTGTGCCTGCAAGGGTGTGTGTGTGTGTCTAGATGGATGCATCGAACGATGGAATGAAGCCGTCGGTGTACGATGGTTGAAGTAAATTCTCTTTATGAGAGGTCAATGATTGGAAAAGCGTAAAGATGAGGGTTGAAGTTCTTGGGCTTTTTCCCCAACGATACCAGCATAATGTGGCTTATCGTGCCGAACGGAAGGAGGGTCCAGGGCTTTCCCTATCGTTGGGTTCAGGGGTTACTTTGTTGTTTCCGTTGTATTTCCTATCGCCCACACGCCCGTCCATTTCACCTCGGCCATCTATTATTCGTAGCACGTTTCGCTGGAAGGTGAAGCGGGTTTTTAATCCTGTATGGTTGGCCAGTCTGACAGAATGGAAGAATACGGCACCCTACGCCTAGCTCAACACCAAACAAGCCTTGCACAATATTATTTGATAGCGTTTCATTGCCGCTGTCGTACCGGTGGGAGGGCGACAAATTGCTGATTGGTTTCAAGATCGACTCGATTGTGGTCGGAACAACCGAGCGAAGACAGAACGACGCCCCTGATGCAGTTGATGTCGGTCTGGCGAAAAACTGCTGTCTTCTCGGAAGTGTCGTGAAGAAAGAAGACATTTGGAAATTATTTCTATTTTTCACAGGAACAGGAAGGAAAAAGCACAGCTTTTGTGATGACCATCGTCAACAATAGGACGATATTGTTTTATCACCGATACAATGTTTCTGCCAGCGTTTCCGTGTTCTGCTCGCAAAACTGTTTATTCAAAGTGATCGTTAGCGAAAGAGAATAAGTTAAAATTCATTTTTCCAATTGATGCATTCAGGAAGCGGCAAGAAAAACGTGGAATAAAAGCAAGCAACATTACAGAAAAATTCTACTTCAACGTAATTTTCTTTACATTCTTTGTGCAAAAAGTTTTTTTCCGCCAGTCCAACCCCACATCCTTTCTCGCCGAATGATTCAGCCTGAAAGCTTAAAACTTAGTAACGCTTCGGCAGCTTCTTAGTGGTGGGAAAATGAAAATTTATCTTTCATTCGTCCACAGCCGGCTTCAAGAAGTGGACGGGAGGAATAAAAATAAGCGAAGTAATTCGTTAGCCTTTTGCTGTACGCCACTCACACACACACACACACACACACACACACACACACACACACACATACAAACACACCGTCCGTCTAGTGAATGACTCGATCGTTGGCTATTCTTTGGCCGGGGGTTTTTGAATACCGTTTTAGGTATTACTTTGCACATAAAGCAAACAAAACACCGCTCTGGCAAAGGGAGGATGATATCAAAAAGAAAGAAAAAAAACCCCCCGAAAACATACTCCACCAAACTTTTGCTCACGCTGGACAAAGACATTTGGCGAGTGCGAGTTTTTCCGCGCGACTCGGTGGAAAGCTTCCTCCGCGAAACGTGATGCAGGAGGCAAAAGAAAACTTTTTTCATTTCACTCTTGATCCAGCCGCTTCATTCTTCTCGGCAATGAATAGTGGTGCCGAAGTAATCACTCATCACCGGCTTTTGTGTTTGTGTGTGTGTGAGTGAGACAGAAAGGTAGAGATGAAGTGGAAAAAGCACGGAAAAAGAAGAAGGAAAAATTTGGATGCATTCAGTGGATGGAAAACAGTTTGCAGCACACCAAGAGTGATAAAAATGTTGGAATAAGCGAAGGAAAACTGCACTCCCGAATGGTGGATGATGGCACTTGGATGGATGAGGGTGGCAACGGTCGCACAGAATATGCTGTAAGCCGAATTGATGAATCTACTCGACCTAGAGGGCGGGAGCTTCGGTGGAAAAACTATTAAACTTCGTTTGATGTAACTTCTGGTGCGTCCGGAAGTAGCTATGAATTTTGTGTCTGCTGCTTTTTTGAATAATTCTTCGTAGAGCAATGTGAGCGTTGCGTCGGGACTGAAACACTCACACACACAGTAACGGGCAGTAATTGAGTGATTTGCAATGTAATGAATTCATCATATTGGACAACTTTTTGGCAGCTTTAGGGAAGCGGAAGTGGATCGCTAAAGGGATGCAATCAACAAACTTTTTCGACTGTCGTTATGATTCTAATAAATCTATATAACGATCGACTTATTCATGGTAGTTTTAGATTTGAGGCGGGTTTTTATGCTTTGTTTTATTATTATTTAACAGTTTTTAAGTCTAGAATTTAAACATTATGGGACAATATTTTTCATTTTATTTATTAGTTAAACAAATAAATTTATTATTTCAACATGGCGATTACTGTTGATATAGTGGATAAGTGGATAAAGGAAACGAGCAAAAAAAAATTGCATACTTTACGGCGTTTGGAACAAAATTCGCTTAACCACGCGGGAAGAATTGTGATTTGAAAGTATTTTTGCAAATTCTTGAAAATTATAATAGAACACTATATTTTCGTAGTTAAAATAGATTATCCAATTTTATTTATCAGTAATAATAAATCATAAAAACCAAATAAATTCACTGCGTATTTTTTCTGTTTAGAGCAATATGTTAAAAATATGTTAATCTACACGCGTATGAAATTAAGCGTTTCCAGATATCTTAATACCGTTTTAAGAAATTAAAATGTTAATAAAATTTACAGAGTCTCAAATGTGGCTATAAAGCTAATTTTTATGGGTGAAACTTATAAATTCTTTTCAATCACCTTAAACCAAAACGTTTTACTAATTGAATTTAATTAAAATGTCATGACAGTTTTATTGCATTCATCAACCATTCCATGCGTCCCTATCCTCATTGATTCATCCTTTCATAACTACTTCAAAACTGTATAAATACCATCCCGGAACTCCAATCAGCTGATGAACGTCCGAGTTATTTGGTCAAATATTTGAACTTTGTCCCTTTGCACGAAACACTCAACCGGTGTCGGAATTTCTTACCACCACTCATAACCCGGTTCCGTACGTACAGTGTTCCCAATGTTTGACAGGCACTCAGGCAAATCCTTCAAACATGGCCCCGAACTCGGTACACGAGAATATTCACACCCCAAAACCCCAACACAGCGCCAACTCGGGCTCTACGGTGCGGCTGAATTTTGGCAGTAATTGTCGTGCCGGGGCTCGTTCATCGTTCACCGAGGGTGTATTAATCTTCCACGTTTGATTAACTGAATGTACCCGGCTGTACAAGCGCTGGGTCGGGTGTGCGCTCGACCGTGTAACGCGGTAACCATCGAGAGACTTCCAAGGACGGCAACTGGTTCAGTCAACCGGGCCGAAGCGTCTTCATCCATCAAACACTTGTCAACTCGTTGCTGGTGAAATTTTGATGAAATTGTAACGAAATTGACAGGAGACGACGATTGCGAGAGTGCGGAGAAAGCTTTTCTGGTAGCCCACGCTACCAGTTGCACTCGGCTGCTAGTCTATCCACAACCAAGGACAAAATCGAAATATTTGCACGCTTAAACGTTCCCTGCGTTACGGGCCGCGCTTTCCTTCTCCAGACGTTCCTTGTGCGAGTGAATTTAATTTACATTTTCAATGACTTTAGACGGTGCATTTGCGGGGAGCGGATCGGTAGAAGCAGAAACATTTGCGGAGTAACGGGTGAACGATTGTTCACGAAATTGCTGACCCTTAACGACAAGCCGGCCAGGTTCGGTACGGTGGTGGGCCCAAAAGCCGTTGCGCCATGGTTCGTATCAATTTAGCTCGAACGCGTCCAGCTAAATGGGTGTACCGGTTGGGGAATTTCACTGCGGCACCGATGACCTTTTGGCCGCGTTACCCATTTTCGTGCGGCAGTTCACTCGTGCAGACGGTTACGGTACGGTTTGGATGTACATTTTTCACGTCCCGGTGGGTAGGTCAAGTGCATCTGGGATGGACATTGCATTCATCAACCATTCCATGCGTCCCTATCCTCATTGATTCATCCTTTCATAACTACTTCAAAACTGTATAAATACCATCCCGGAACTCCAATCAGCTGATGAACGTCCGAGTTATTTGGTCAAATATTTGAACTTTGTCCCTTTGCACGAAACACTCAACCGGTGTCGGAATTTCTTACCACCACTCATAACCCGGTTCCGTACGTACAGTGTTCCCAATGTTTGACAGGCACTCAGGCAAATCCTTCAAACATGGCCCCGAACTCGGTACACGAGAATATTCACACCCCAAAACCCCAACACAGCGCCAACTCGGGCTCTACGGTGCGGCTGAATTTTGGCAGTAATTGTCGTGCCGGGGCTCGTTCATCGTTCACCGAGGGTGTATTAATCTTCCACGTTTGATTAACTGAATGTACCCGGCTGTACAAGCGCTGGGTCGGGTGTACGCTCGACCGTGTAACGCGGTAACCATCGAGAGACTTCCAAGCACGGCAACTGGTTCAGTCAACAGGGCCGAAGCGTCTTCATCCATCAAACACTTGTCAACTCGTTGCTGGTGAAATTTTGATGAAATTGTAACGAAATTGACAGGAGACGACGATTGCGAGAGTGCGGAGAAAGCTTTTCTGGTAGCCCACGCTACCAGTTGCACTCGGCTGCTAGTCTATCCACAACCAAGGACAAAATCGAAATATTTGCACGCTTAAACGTTCCCTGCGTTACGGGCCGCGCTTTCCTTCTCCAGACGTTCCTTGTGCGAGTGAATTTAATTTACATTTTCAATGACTTTAGACGGTGCATTTGCGGGGAGCGGATCGGTAGAAGCAGAAACATTTGCGGAGTAACGGGTGAACGATTGTTCACGAAATTGCTGACCCTTAACGACAAGCCGGCCAGGTTCGGTACGGTGGTGGGCCCAAAAGCCGTTGCGCCATGGTTCGTATCAATTTAGCTCGAACGCGTCCAGCTAAATGGGTGTACCGGTTGGGGAATTTCACTGCGGCACCGATGACCTTTTGGCCGCGTTACCCATTTTCGTGCGGCAGTTCACTCGTGCAGACGGTTACGGTACGGTTTGGATGTACATTTTTCACGTCCCGGTGGGTAGGTCAAGTGCATCTGGGATGGACCGTTACCTAATGTTCGTACCTGGGAAAACATTGTTGCAGCGAAAGGGAACGTTGGATCGTTCGGAGAGCTTTTAACACAGTTGGGAAAATGGATGACGACTAGAGTGATGTTAAATTGCTATAAAACTACTTTCTATAATTGTGGTAATTAAGATGAAAATCAACGTTGTTTTTCTTACTGTTGATTTTTTTTATAGATGTTGTTGTAGCTGATAATAAGCTAATTTTATTCCACATATTCATAAACTTGGTGTTATTTGAACTGTTGACCTTTTTATTGTTTAATGATGTTTATCAGCTCGACTTCTTTGAACGATAGATCTTTAAATCGGACTTTCTAAGTATCATCTATAACTAAGCGCCCTCTCATGGAATCGCATGGAACCTTCTCAATAACAAATTATGTCCCTTTGAGTCATGCTTCAATTTATGCTGATGCTTTAATAGGCTACTCGTACTAGTCTGCTAGAAGCTGTTTCTATTATCTCTTACGGAACAAGCTATCGCAATCTAAAATTTCAATGAAACTCTTTGCTGTGTGACATTCACTTAATTATAAAATTGATACCATCAAACTTCAAACTCCCGAACACATCGACCAAACCTCACCAATCCAATCATGATCTATAGTGAAAACTTCATCGTAAATTTCGGTCCATCTTTGCCGGTGTTTTTGTCTACAAAGTTTTACATTGTAATTTGCATTGCATTCCACCGACTGCACTTTGGGAAAGTAATTTTCCCGTACCAAGCACAAAATAGCAACCCAACCGATCATCATCGCAGCGCATTACAGCGGCATCACAACGATGTCCCGTCCGTGTGACAGTTTAATGAACTGATCATTGCTGGGAATGGGCTAGTTATTTTCTCGCTTTTCACCTACTTGCACTGATAACTTTCACTTCCGGCCAGAAGCATCCCGGTTCCCGACGGTTCTGATTTTCCTTTTCCGTTCGTGTGCTTGCACGGGACGAAAGTTTCTGCAAACGATTTCTGTCGGTTGGTGTTTTTTCTACCTCCCCCTTGCAACCACTTTTCACTGTCCACTTGGAGTAACGAGCGAGCTTCGTGTCGACAAGGATCTGCCAATGATCGCACCTTGTTTACCTAGGTGCTAGGGCTAGGGTGTAAAACCGCAAGCGTCTGTCATTGCGAAAGTTTTCCTCATTTCAATTTTCAATTCTACAGTGCAACATGAAGATGAAAGTAAGAAAAAAAAACACCCGACACGAAGCAAAGAAAATCCCCCATTTCCAATTGCTTGCCGGTGGCCATTGCTGGAAGTGTTGGTTGGGCGATATTATAGATATATTTTTCTTCCGCTTTTTTTTTCTTAGTTCACACAGCGATGCATGATCATCTTTTGCGAGAAGCTGGTGTCTTTTCCAGAACCCGGTTGCCGGTCATCTCTGCTCTAGTTGTAAAATCGTTCACAAGTCGGTACGGTCGGTTCAACGATTTCTATCAGGTTTCGAGGAGGGGTAGAGTAGTTACTGGAAAGTTTTTGCTCAACCGAACCGAAGGCAGGCAAAGAAATGTCTCGCCTGTTCCCGAGACCGACCGAGAAGGATGTTTTGTAATGGGACACCAGCATTACGTGAATCTATTCCGTGTGCCGAACAAACCCGCAGGCATGCCTTTTCTCGTAAGCTACCGGACTGACCAGCGCTGGTGATGGGAAACCCTTTTGCAGTGAAGGCAAACTATTATTTCTGAAACGATTGCACCGTTCTAATCCAATATTATTTTCTGTTAGAAAAAGGAAAAGAAATCCTACTTACTGCGCACTATGGGGCGGTACACAACAGTCAAATGACACTTTCATGGAAAACCTTTTTAGAAGATTTTTTTACATCAGAAAACTGATTTTATGACCATACAGCAGAGAGCCGTCATACTACTAAATAAAAAAAAATAATTTTATTCCACAAAAAGTGTTAATTTCTTGAACAAATACATATATCTGAAGTTCCTACAGGCCAGTAAAACCTTATCATTGAGCAATTTGATTCTTCACTGTAAACATAGTAAAATCAATCTTTCCATAATAAATGATTAAGTATAATTAAGCATACTGAGCAAAGAAATTGAGACGCCCAGTACTTTACTGTTGAAGTACTAATTAATGGAGGCGCCCAGTATTTTACAAATATATGAGGTTAAAGTTTATTTATTGAAAATTTTAAACACTTAAACTTACAGATATAAATTGAAAAAATACAAACACATTGAAGGATTTGAACAATCGTAAACAGAAGTATTGTTTAGCAATATTTTATCATATCCCATGCTATCCCATAGTGAGCAGCTTACTGTGAGGTGTGTATTTTTAACCTCTTTTCTACCATCGAAAACATTGCCATTATTTTTCACTTGGTCTTAAAATTGTTTTACCTCAACCTCCATTTCACTTCTTTCCTTTTTTTTACTTAAAATGACAATTTTTCGCCAACAGAAAAAAACAGCTCTGAAATTACTATCGACTAGCAAGCCATTTAACTGAAGAAAGGTTTTGGCAGAAGGTGAGATATATGAGTGTGTCGCATTACCCGTGGTCCGTACTCGATCACGGTGTGAATCCGTGCGGTTTTGCTGGGCCGGCGAGAGAAAAAGCTATCTTTTACCCATTTCACCCCGATGGCTGTGGGCGTGAAACATTACCAAACTCGCATCTCCTGCAGCCTGGGTTTTTACGTGCTTTTATCGATAGATTTTTATTGCCTTTCTGCATTTCTGTTCCGGTACGATTCTCAACCCTGTTGGCCTGCGGTGAGTGTGACACGATGCCGTGGATGGTCTTAAGCACAAGAAATATGCTACCATCGATGGGCTATCGTTTATCGGATGTTGGTGTGTGGTGAGGTAGCTGGACATTTTATGCTTAGATTATATTATTTTATGGCTTGCAGCTTTCGATGCAAACAATTAAGTTGATTGTTTAATTATTTGTGTTTCACTTTCCATACCTTCAATTTCTTAATTCTGGTCTAAAATATTTTCACTCGATCATCCCAGCGTAAGAGCCGTGAAGAGCCGTTCAACCGTAAAACTAAAATCAATTCAAGTGAAACAGTTTATTGTTCGCATTTTACAATTCGCATGCACTCGCTGCCCGGGACGGCATTTTCTTGGCAGAAACGGTAAACGTCCATTTCCATCGCAAATGCATCGAACATAATGAGCAAAGTTAGGCGACCGAGCAGAGCAATCGTTTGCTCGCGTGCTGACTGTGTCTGTTGCCTGCCGGCTCGGTGGCCTGTTTGCCAAAAGTTTCCGCCTCGACAGTATCCGAAACAGATGTCCAAAATAAAGAACTCGTCTCGCACCGTCGTCGGTAGTGATTTTTCTTGTTTTAAAGTAGAATAATAAGTTCGTACTTTCGGCGTAATTGGAACGAAGAAACCTTACTGGGCACCCCTTTTTGTTCCTCGCCGTGCCACGATTATCGTTCTGCGCCGCAACCGTGCAAAGGGCCTCAGGCCGGGTAATGTTTTTAAGGGGTGAACAGCTTTCTTCAATCTCTGCACCGAACAAGTAGTTCAATGAGCCCTTTCGCTTTGCCACCGCACTCGGTCACTCGCGCTCTTTTCGCCTCGTTGGAGTTCTTTCAAATAGCGCAGACAGTGTCGAAACGGTCGTGAAAATGTGCAGCCGGCGTCGCCGTTCGTACGGCCGAAACGCTGTTAATCAACCGAAATTTAAGCACTCGTAGCTTCACTTTTTACCAGGCACTGGGCAATGTGCCCGACACATAAAGAAGTGCTAGCTGGCGATTGGTTTTATGTACAGTGAGACAGAAGCGAAGGTACACTGCCGCCAGCGAACTTATGCGATGCGAAGTTTAAAAGCCAATGATGGGGAACAGCTTCGGCAAATAGTTGAGATTGAGTTGTAGTCTTAAAAGAGATGGGAGATCTTAAATGGATGGAACAAATGGGGTTATCTCGGATATTTAGGAAAGTAGACTTGTTATCAGAAAAACATGGCCAAAGAAGACAAATTTAGTGAATTCGTGCTTTAAATGTTGAGAATCTAGTCTAGATATTATATAGTCTAGATATTATATAGACTAATCAGCAACACGGCCAAGCCGTTCTACTTGAATAAAAACACAAAACAAAAGATATTATATAGACTAATTTTAATTTTTAAGCCTCACTCTCCTTCATATTAGTTTCTACATTAATCTTCCCAAAGGGAGATCTTGGTCACAGGAGGAAAAATTGTTTCGGAACCAACAAAGAAAACCACAGGAACAAATCGTTATCTGTGTATCATGCTGTACAGATACCTCGACTAAAATAATCACATGCATTGTGTTGTAATGGTTAGAAGCTTTACCAATTACATCATACATATGTGTTGGCGCTGATCATTTATCCAATTTACCTTCCAAGAATTCCCTAATTATTAGTATTAATGTTATCTGACCTTAAAGAAGCTATAAATATGCTTGTTAGAAATACTGATTCGATTGCCAAGAACCATAAAACGATTAAGATCATTTCTTACGGCGTAGGAGTTATCCGAACAATATACAATGCCACTAAAGATCGAAAAAAGCAACAATGTAAGAAGATACAATTGGAAATTTCTGTTTTGGAACGTTTAGTTGCTGTTTTAGATATTCCATAAGTCTATTATCCTTTTTAAATGGAGAATATTCTTACGATACGATTGTGATGATGATGATGAAGAATATCTGCGAAGAGATGTATTGCGTTGCTCAATTTAGACGACGTCTGCTTGGCTGTTACTAGCAAATCTTGGGCTTGCATATGAGAAGATCTGATAATGACTAAGATACTGTTCAGAACTATTCCAAAATCATGCGGATTTTTAATTGATTATTACCGTTTCCAATCTTTATCGTCAATGAACTGCAAGTTCCTTGATAGTTTACGATTAACTTACCTGCTGATATTATGTTTGAAAGTGAGGATCACTTAAGTGCGAACAATTTAATTTGGATTCTTTCCGTCTTCTCATAAACATAAGCGCCAACTATCAAAGAATCTTTATCAGATATCTCTCTGCCAGGGGCAAAACCAAGAGGCCACACGAAGTGGAATTGAGAACTAGGCATATCTATGTTTTTTATGCCGTCAAAAATTACTGAAGAGACTTTAGATCTCTTCGTAAGAGAGCTTCCCAAATAAAATAAAAAATTCTTATTGAAAATATAATTAGAAAACGACATAGAGAATAAGTTTACAAAACCATTCCTCTTAATATAAAACTTGAAAAAACCTTAAAATGTCTTTAAAAGTGTATGATTACTCGCTAGAAGTTGCTTGAAGGAAATACAAATGTTAGGAACGCTTGCCTAACTATCCTTCTTATTCAATACATTGAATAAAACAAACCAAGAAAACCAACAGCTAGAGCGTACCTTTTCAATTATCAACCCTGACCATAATTTACTGTATTACGATAGAACGATCCCGACATCACCTTTAAGGCCAATTGCACTCTACTTTTGGTGCACCTCGAAGAGGAAAATGTGGAACGAAAAATCAAATCCCAACGCTGCCCACAAACCAGGCGAAGTATCGCTTTTCGTAGTTTCGTAATGGTTTTTTCGCCCTCGTTTAATGTTTATTTTTCCTTTAATTTTTTTGTAGCACGCGGTAAGCGGATGCTTTTCCTGAGATTTTCTACCAACCCGCACACACACTGAAAAGCAGATTATGTGCTGTGCGGTTTGTTTTTTCGGTTTTTTCTTTTCCATTTTCACCTTGCTTTCTCGATAGCTTCTCGATCGTGGCGGAATTTTTCGATCGATGCTGGTGTTCGGGTTTTATTAGTGTGCAGTTATTGTCCTGCTGAAGGACTTTTAGTAAATGGTTGTTTAGTGGCATCCCATGTTAAGTTCAAAATCAACTTCATTAGAGGCCAATGAGCGCTCGTCTGTAGGTTGCTCACGTTATCTAATGTGAAACAGTCGACCTCGCTTAATGATGTTTTGTGGTTGTTTGGTACCGATATTCCAAGAAAGAAGTTTGTGGTCAATAGGTTTATTGGCAGCAGCGCAATAAGTTGATGCCTGTTTTGAAACAGTTTTTAAGCGAAGATGTAGTCAAAAATATCAAAATTAAGATTTAATGTATCGTGCATGCTTTGTTTCGAGAAAAGCTATAACTCACATCACCGTGACAACCAACCCAGAAACAGCGACGGGAAACTCAATTTGTTGACGTTGAAAAATTGATCGTTGGCACGCATTAACCTCCCGGTATGTGATCCCATTTATTGGGGCTGCGTTTTTTTTGATAGAATGGCAACACAAAAATGTGCTTTTATCCTTCAAAACATGTCACACACAAACCTCCGTACCAGAGTGTCACGAAAATGATAACGAAAGCATCACGCATAAATGTGTTTAAAGCATACACGCACGCGCATATCAAACCATCGTCGATCCATCAACTGAAACACTGGCCATTCGACCGCGAAAAAATTAACATTTTTTAAAAGCTTCCCTATCCCCACGTGCAAGAGAGCGAGCGTGAAAAGCACTTGAACATGGGTGGAATAATTTTCCAGCAATAAACACATGCAATACACACACATGCACACGACCGGTGAAATGTGTTAAACCATTTTGCGCAAAGGTAAGCGGATAAAATGTGCCATTCGTTCGCCCCGTTCCCTAGTGTTTTCGGCTGCAACGATGACGAAACAAGGCGAACAAATGAATTCGGGAATGAAATAAAAAAAAAAAACGAAGAGAAAAAACGAAATGGCCGAGTTTGTTCACTTGTAGAATGCATATATTATTTCTCGGCTCGGTAATTTCGTCACGGCTAATTTGAATATTTATCGTGTTTCATCTTTTTCGCGCTTGTCACAATTTATGCCACTTCATCCCCATCATACCACACCCTCCTTCTCCTCCCTCTCCTCCACCTACTTTTGCTCCCCCAACGCCACCCTAAAAGTGAGTGGAGGCCACCGAATCCAGATGCTTTTCACGCGCTCCCTTTAGCGCGATGGTGACGATGATGATGATGGCGATGGCGCTGGTGTCAATGGAGCTTTCGGACTGGAAGATGGTGGGGTGTGATGCTGTGAGTGTTGCGTGTGATTTTGTTAAAAATTTTATGTTCGACAGTTCCATCACGCAAATTTTGCTTTCCTTTTTTCACTCGCTCTCGCTTTACCCACTCGATTCGTGAAAGTGCAATAGAAATAAACAAAACCGAAGCCGAAGAAGCGGTACAGCCTTCACGTTCGGTAAGGGTGAAAGTTTTGTTTTTTGTTATGTTCATGTGCAGCTTTTCGCGTGGCGGCGAGGCACGTTGGTGATTTTTTTTTCTTCTCTCTTTCGCCCATTTCACGCTTGTTGTTCGGTACTATCGGTTTTTCGGTGTTTTGTTTTTGTGTCGGCGACGTTGCCTTTATGGGTTCGGACCGTTTTCATTTGCAGCTACTTTAGTGTTCGGGGATAACAGTGAGGAAGCGAAAACGGGGGTAGGATGGTACTGCGAGTGGTAATTTATGCAAATACCGCACGTTTAACTTTTACGGTAACACTTTTATGCGCGGTACAAGTAAAGATTTTCAAGTCACCGGTGGTTGGTTGAAGGGTGTGATGGATGAGTGTATGGGGTGGAAGAGGAAGAGCCAGAATGAAGAATGGTACATTTTGAGGAGACCCAAGTTTGATTAGGGAAGTTATCGCAAGCACAAATAAAATTATGAATTTATTATAAAAAACAGAGTGAATAATTTTAATGGGACGTTTGAACGAATTGGTTTATGAAAATTGGGTATGAAATCTATATTTATTTTAGTTTTTTTCATAATAAATGTTCGAATTGATGTTTTTTTCGTTAGTGTGAATGTTCATTTATAGTGTTGTTTTCCACACTAACAAGATATTAATGTAATCATAAAGTGTTGATTATTTTTCAGTTCCATTTCGTTACCTTGTGTTCCGATTTTAAAATCATTTTTGAATTTAATTACATTGTTTTTGTAATTGCAATTTTATACAAATAATGTTACTTCGGCTTTTTTGTATTTTATTGTTTAAAAGTTATATTAATTTTAACATTAAAATTGAATAACTTTAACAGTTATCACATGAAAGATGGTTTTTGTTTTCGAATGTCACATAAATCCTTATTGTTTCAATAAAATTATTATTTTATTATTATTATATATTTAGAAACTGTCCGCCTAACGGTTTAACACAATATGGTTTAACTCTAACTTAACTCTAGTCTTTAAATTTAGTGACACCAACGATATCACTCAGAATCGTTAGAAAGACGGGACCAGAAAGTAGCAATAGTTATATTAAAGTCGAATAGGTGGGAAAATTTGTTAAACGATTTCATCGCTCGGAGATACGGATCATTTAGACCAAAAGACAGTAGTGAAAAATAGGAAAGGTGTATCGATGTTATTGGATAGGATATTAGCAATGAAAATCGCCTGCGTATGTGCGAAGCGTGACGCTTGATTCACAAGACCCAGCATACGGCAACGCACTAAATACGGAGGCAAAGGGACATTAGATTGCCGAATTAAGAGCCAAATGCCATACGGGTAAACTTTCTCTCAATGCTCACTATTCGTTGTAAGGCAAAAATACCAGCGTGAGCCCAGATCACAGATGCGTATTCAATACTTGATCTAATCCAACAGCAATATAGGGCCTTAAGGCAAAGAGGATCATAAATATCCACAGACAGACGATTTATAATACATAGAATTTTAAGTGCTTTAGCTATAACTGCGTTAGTCTTCTTCTTCTTTCTTGGCCTAACGACCTCTTGGTCATGCCTGCCATTTCTGACTTACTAGACATATTGTTACCGCATAGTTGGATAGTCAGTCCTCACTATGGGGGAACGGCCCAGATGAGACTTGAACCCCGGTCCTGCC
>KZ064013.1:5189-17333 GCA_002091835.1 Anopheles maculatus | reverse complement strand
TAACTATAACTAAATAAATAAAACAGTAACTATGTATGACTAAATAACCTAAATACATACCGAATCTAAATGTGGGTCGTCCCGCATGGCATCGTCCACAAACCTCATCGCCTCAAAGGCGAACCATTTCGGCCTGAAGACGTCTGCTGCCGCTATAATGAAATAATATTTTGTCATACAATTGTTATTTAGTTATAGTCGTTTTTTGTTCCATACCTGCACCGCTTTGCTGGCTTTTTCGCAGCTTCACCTTGTACGTGCAGTATCTGCACAGCAACTTCTTCCAATTCAGGCTCGCCTCTTCGACGGTGAGGCCCAGGAGTCTGCCAATCTCGAACCACGCATCTCGACGCCGTTGCCTGTTTTTGTAAAATTCGTCCCGTTTTTTCCACAAAACGGGACGTTTTTCCACCTCTCCAATCAGCCGAAGGCATGTTTCGACGTTCTGAAAACAAATTAATGAAAAAACAAAAATAATTAATTGCAACTCGATTATTTTACAATCACCTTCACCACCCAGTTATGCTGCTTTCTGGTAGTTAATATAATATATAAACAGGAACAGCGGGAATATGATATCTGACGTGCCGGAAGACGGCCTGGGAATCAAACGTGGGCAGATTTCTAGTTTCCGAACAACATCAAGCACACAAATCACAAAAACACAACTTATAATCCCAGCAATAAATCCAGACCGGTGGTTATGAAAAAAACAACAAACAAAAAATCGCATCAAACACTGCCACAATACTGGTATTAAAAAAACAACATTTATATCTTCCAATTTGGAATAGGCTCGGCTAGCCACGTTTGGTGATATGTTTTCCATTGCTGAAATTAAAAGAAATAATTAGTTATATACATACAAATCTGCAAAAAAAGGTAGCCCGCATTGGCCCTTGCCATGAGCACCAGCCGTTGGAGAACCACAACATATATAAACGAGAAAACAGCGTATTGGGAAAGCAATACTTTTCTGGCGCCAAGCAAGGGTTCCAGGGGCAGTGGCGGATTTAGGCCCTTCGGGGCCATAAGCGGCAAAAAGGTTTGGGCCACTATAATTCATTTAGTTTTCTTTCACCAGCTGTGGGGGAAGAGAGGGTTGTCTGGTCATTCCGGGGCCTTCGTTTTTAGGGGCCCCCTCAATGCCGAGGCCCTAGGCGGCCCCCTATTCCGCCCGCCGTTTAATCCGCCACAGTTGCACAGTTCTTGGGCTGACCAGTAAAGTCGGGCCCCCCACACGCTCGGGGCCCCTCGCGGCCGTGCAGTCCGCCTTCCGTTAAATCCGCCACTGTCCAAGGGACCATGCTACGGGTCTGTACACACACAAAACACAAAAATACACTACTTTTTCTCCTTCATCCAATGCGGTGCCGGCTTTGCTAAACAGTACGGTACTACTTACCAATTAGATAGTATTCCAAGCGAAGATAGTGAAATCACAAAATAATCATTATTTTATGAGAAAACACTTGCTGAAATTAAAAGAAATAATTAGTTATATACACACAAATCTGCAGAAAAAGGTAGCCCGCATTGGCCCATGCCATGAGCACCAGCCGTTGGAGAACCACAAGATATATAAACGAGAAAACAGCGTATTGGGAAAGCAATACTTTTCTGGCGTCAAGCAAGGGTTCCAGGGGCAGTGGCGGATTTAGGCCCTTCGGGGCCATAAGCGGCAAAAAGGTTTGGGCCACTATAATTCATTTAATTTTCTTTCACCAGCTGTGGGGGAAGAGAGGGTTGTCTGGTCATTCCGGGGCCTTCGTTTTTAGGGGCCCCCTCGGGGCCGAGGCCCTGGAAGGCTTCCTATTCCGCCCGCCGTTTAATCCGCCACAGTTGCACAGTTCTTGGGCTGACCAGTAAAGTCGGGCCCCCCACACGCTCGGGGCCCCCACCGGCCGTGCAGTCCGCCTTCCGTTAAATCCGCCACTGTCCAAGGGACCATGCTACGGGTCTGCACACACACAAAACACAAAAATACACTACTTTTTCTCCTTCATCCAATGCGGTGCCGGCTTTGCTAAACAGTACGGTACTACTTACCAATTAGATAATATTCCAAGCGAAGATAGTGAAATCACAAAATAATCATTATTTTATGAGAAAACACGATTTTTATGAGTCAATAATATATATGTTTACCTTTCGCTGAATGTAAACAAATGATATTTACAGAAATATCGAAATATTTGTGCACAGCTTCAAGCATTTCGTCAGATATGCTGTCAGTCGATAGTTCGGCAGATTTTGTAATTAAGCAAACTTGGGTCTGGTCGCCTTTAAACAGGCCCCTAGCAATATCGGGAACAGTCTCCAGGATGTCTACCATTTTGCGGTATTGCACTCTTGATGTGCGCGATTCTTTGTTGTTCCTAAAAATGTTCACGGTAAACCTGACTCATATGTACATCTCATCATCATCATATATACGGCGGGACCGGCAATCTGAACAGTGGAAACGCAAATAATAACAAAGTGAAGGAGGTGGAAGGAGTGAAGGAGCAGCAGACGACGGCGCTAAACCGGCTGCAGCAGGAACAACAATTCGGCGTATCAGATTCTCACCAGCAATCAGCACGCTCATATATGATCATATATTCATAAATATATGTTCATTAAGATATGCTTAACCATCCTTTAGATTCTTCTGAAGTGAAATACTTACATTTTGAAAGGTTTCTGTTCCTTCTGGAAGCACAGAGTAACAAACACAAAACTAGCACAGAGTTTTTGGCGTCTTTCCGTGACGGTGAAGTGACGGAAAACTGTTTGACAGTTGCGGGTTTCCGTTTGTGTTGTAAAATACATATTCTTGACAGTGGGTTTGTAAGTTTGCCTTTCGTCAAATTTTGTTTCACAAACGGAAACACAAACGGATGTCATAGTACAAATCTTCCATTTTTGACAGCTTGTCTTAACAATTTGACTGTGATAATCGGGCCTATAGGTGCAATTTTTACATACAAACGGAAAAGTCTCAAGACAAGTCTGTCAAAGCAAACGGAAAAAAAAATCCTATTATGAATCGGTTCTTGAGATAAGACAAGTTTCGTTGAGTTTGTTCTTTCGTTAAGCTGTCAAATGATGTGTCAAATGTAAAAAAATAAAAGTGTAAACAACAGCGCTTGTCTAGCACATATTTTATCCCGTGGTAGATATTAAAATTTTAAGAATGATTTTCTCGTTTTATGTAAGTGATAGCAGCAGTAGTGACGAAGAAGGAATAGAAGATCTGGCGAAACATCGCAGACTTCTTCGTAGCATGTTTGACCCTTTAGAACTGACCAGCGAAGCGTAAGTTAAGCCGGTGAATCTTTTGTTCGAAACCATTTCTTAAACGTTCTGCTTATACTTTCCAGGTTTAAGAAAAATTTTCGAGTGTCCAAGGAAATTTTCCTTGAAATTCTTAATGAGATTGAGCCGAAGTTTCCGCCGGTAAGGGCAAAAGGGCTTACACCAAAGGAAATGTTGGCAGCTACACTACGATTTCTAGCGGAGGGCAGCTACCAAAATGGAGTTGGCAAAGATTTCAACATTGCTATTGCTCAGCCAACTTTCTCCGTGGTATTCGCAAAGTGTTTGAACATTTTGGAAGATACTTTGGCGCCCAAATGGATCAATTTAGAAATGGAACCAAATGAGCAGCAAGATGCGCGACGATACTTTTACGCTAAAAATGGCATACCTGGTGTTGTTATGTGTGTTGATGGTACACACATTAAAATCATTGCACCAGTGGACAACAGGGACCAGCACTACAACCGGAAGGGGTATTACAGCTTAAACGTGATGATTGTAAGTAAAGCTTACTTTTTATATTCCTCTTTTGTACTTCATTTATTCATATATCGAATGCATTTTGTTTTGTAGATATGCGATCATCTGATGAAAATTCGGTACGTCAATACCAAATACAGTGGAGCCAACCATGACTCGCATATTTGGAGTGTGTGCGGCATTGACGACGTTTTCGCTGAAAAGCATCAGCGAGGAGAAACTGGATTTAAAGTATTAGGTAAGATGCTGTAACAACTTGGTATTCATTTGCGAATTCTTATAATTTTTATTTATATCACAGCCGATGCCGGGTACCCATCAAAACCATGGTTAATAACACCGAAACGTAACCCTGCACCAGATACACCAGAAGCTGCCTTTAATAAAAAACATGCGTTAGGGAGAGAAATAGTGGAGCGCACAATCGGTTTGCTAAAAAGTAGATTCCGATGTTTGTTAGGTGCTCGACAGCTGCACTACACACCTGTAAAAGCAGCACAAATTACAAATGTGTGTTGCGCTTTACACAACATGTGTATTGCACATAACGAGTCTAGCTCTGATGAATAAAAAGCGTTAACCGATAAGTTATCTCATTATTTCGTTTATTATCAATATTCATAACATAGTTCACAGCTTAGTTCACAGCTCAGTTGATAGTTCAGTTCATGTCTGCATAAGGTTCTAACAGTTATATCATAAATACTAATTACGATAAATGTTTTGTAGTAACTGTTCTGTGGCCGCTTTAAATGTCACTGTAGCCTCTTTGAGTGCCACTGTCGCTTCTTTTTGAGCCTCAATATTCTGACGCATTAGGTCAAGTAGCTCTCTGTTTTGCCGCAATACTTCTTCCGTATTTTTACGCTTTATGCGTTTTTTCCTGGGTTGGGGCTGTGTCGCGGTCTGTTGCTGGATTTCTCCTTTCTTTTGGAAGTTCAATAAGCGTATGTTCCTGCTCGCAACTGCTATTATTATTTTTGTCTAGTGTGTCATGTGTTGTGCCAAATGAACGTGCCGAGTTTCCTTCCAACGTAGCATGCAAATTCGTAAGATTTGCCACTTTCTCTTCCACTTCGTTGAGAACTTTCTGATTGAATGGCCCGCCACCTGTCGCCAACAACGAAGTTTTATTCGCCCGCAACTTCTTCTTCACTGCACACTTGTAATCGAACCATACCTGCAAAGCAGAGAGAAACTTAAAATCAAAATATTCTATTTTCATTATGCTGCTGGACATACCCGCTTCCACGTTGTGCCTGATCTCATCGGAGGTCCTAAAGCGTTCAGATGCTCCTCCATTTCGTTCCAGAATTGGGTCTGGTCGCCTTTAAACAGGCCCCTAGCAATATCGGGAACAGTCTCCAGGATGTCTACCATTTTACGGTATTGCACTCTTGATGTGCGTGCTTCTTTGTTGTTCCTACAAATGTTTACAGTGAACCTGAATTATACATCTCATCATCATCATATATACGGTGGAACCGGCAATCTGAACAGTGGAAACGCTAATAATAGCAAAGTGAAGGAAGTGGAAGGAGTGAAGGAGCAGCAGACGACGGCGCTAAACCGGCTGCAGCAGGAACAACAATTCGGCGTATCAGATTCTCATCAGCAATCAGCACGCTCATATATGATCATATATTCATAAATATATGTTCATTAAGATATGCTTAACCATCCTTTAGATTCTTTCTGAAGTGAAATACTTACATTTTGAAAGGTTTCTGTTCCTTCTGGAAGCACAGAGTAACAAACACAAAACTAGCACAGAGTTTTTGGCGTCTTTCCGTGACGGTGAACTGACGGAAAACTGTTTGACAGTTGCGGGTTTCCGTTTGTGTTGTAAAATACATATTCTTGACAGTGGGTTTGTAAGTTTGCCTTTCGTCAAATTTTGTTTCACAAACGGAAACACAAACGGATGTCATAGTACGAATCTTCCATTTTTGACAGCTTGTCTTAACAATTTGACTGTGATAATCGGGCCTTATTTCGATTCGCGGAAGAAACGTTCTATTGTATTTCAAACCAGCTGATATTGCTGCTGCACGACATTAGTCTGTTGGATATTTTGCACATTTTTTGCACAAAAATGGCACCACAATAAAAAAGCAACGGAAAGAAGTGTGCTATAACAATAGCAGAAAAGCTGAACATCATCAAACAGTTCGAAAGTGGAAAAACTGTAGCAGCAATAGCCCGCGATATAAAAAGACCACAATCAACAGTGCGATCTATCGTGAAACAAAAGGATACTCTTCTTAATTCTGGGAAAGGAGCAGCAATGGGAACGCGAGTACGAGATAAGCTGATGGAGGAAATGGAGAGTTTGTTACTCATAAAGATCGAAGACATCATCAACAAGCGGATTCCTCTTAGCCTGCAAATTATAAAGACCAAAGCGAAATCTTTACACCAAGACCTTCAAAGCTCTACTGAGAATCTCGATGGTACAGAAAGTACGTTCAAAGCCAGTTCAGGATGGTTCGATCGGTTTAAGAAGCGTGCAAACTTGAAAATTATTAAAATTCATGGAGAAGCTGGTAGTGCAGATGAAGTAGCATCAGAGAACTTTCCTTCCGTGCTCGAAAATATTATAGCAGAAAAAGGGTTTCTTCCAGAACAAATTATTAACGTAGATGAAACAGCCATATTCTGGAAAAAGATGCCAACAAAAAGTTACGTCTTTAATGATATGAATCGGATTCCTGGATTAAAATCACATAAAGAAAGAATTACAATCATGGTAGGAAGTAACATAACAGGAGATCTAAAAATAAAACCATTAGCAGTGTATCATTCACAAAAACCAAGAGCATTTAAGCACGTCGATATTCAATCCTTACCAGTGATATGGAAATCCAACAAGAAAGCATTGGTAACTCGCTCCATTTTTAACGAATGGTTCCATCAAAATTTTGTGCCAGAGGTAAAAAAGTATTGCAGTTAAAAAGCTATTCCATTTAGGGTACTTTTATTGCTAGATAATGCTCCGGGCCATCCCTTACAACTTAACGAAGTGAACCCTAATATCCATGTAGTTTTCCTGCCTCCAAGAACTACCTCATTATTACAACCGATGGACCAAGGTGTAATTGCTGCATTCAAATCCTACTATCTCCGCCGAACATTCACACATATTGTTAAAACGATTGATCAAAATCCCACATTCAGCATCAACGATATCTGGAAAAATTATGACATTCTTTCTGACATACATAATATAGCAGCAGCATGGAATGAGGTCAAATCAGGCACTATTAATGCGTGTTGGAAAAAAGTATGCCCGGCATATTTTACAAATGATGAAAAACCAGATGACGCTAATAATCAAATGGAATATTTGATAGAAGAATGCATTTCTGCTGCAGGTTTATTACCGATAGAAGTAGATGCTGAAGAGATAAGGAAGTTGATTTCTATAGAAAACGAACCTTTGACGAACAATGAGCTAATCCAAATGCACACTCTAGAAGTGTTAGACGAATACAACGAGGAGTTAGATGATGAAAATCAAGCTTCCAGCCATAAAATATTCACTACAAATAGAATGGAGATTGCTTTTGAAAACATCGAGAAGGCTTTATCGGAATTTGAAGCAATGGATGAGGATGAAGAGAGATCCAAGAACGTAAGCAACCGAGTTAGGAAGGAATTGGAGGTTTACAAAAATATATTTAACGAGAAAAAAACCGTTACAAAACAACTATCGATGGATAATTTTGTCCAAAAAATGTAGCTTATGGCTCATTGAACATACTTGAAATAAAATTATGAACTACATTTGTTTAGAGTTATTAGTTTACTCATTTTAGATAAGTTTTAATATAATTCTTAAGTAAACTGAAATGAACGCCTAATGGGATTATTTTTTAACAGGTTCAAATTTTAATTCTTTATTTATAATTATTTTTCAACTCCTTAATTTGATGTATGAACTGTAAGCAAATGTCAAACACAACTGTCACTTCAAATTGTACAACCTGGAACTGTCATGGGAAACGTGAAATCCTCGCAGTAAAAAGTGAGCAAAATGTTAACGAAAGACGAAATGCTGTGCGCGCTCGAACACGCCGATATTTCCGTGCCGCTGACTGCTACTATCTCGCAAATACGCGAGCTCTATGCAGCTACTGTTGGAAACGTGAAGAGGACTGTTCGTGATGATCCAGCTGCTGTTGGAGGTCCTAAAATGGAAGACGCACTCGCTTTACCAAGCGTCAGCGAAGCGAACTACACCACCACCATGTTGCCAGAAGAGAACGACGACACCGCCGCCATTTTACAAAATGAAGATCGTGACCCAACTACCATTCCTAACTCCATTCCCAGTGTAAATTGTGAAATAGCGATGCTAAAACAACAAATCGAAATTCTCGAGCTAAAGCAACGTATCGCAGATCTACAGGCTCCAGTTACTAACCCAATGGGGTCACAACCTGCAATCATCAAATTCGAAGAATTTGTTGATACATTCAGCGGCGATAACAACGACAACATTGAGCGATGGTTCAAAGAACTGGAGCGGGCCTTTTCCCCATATAAGTTGGATAATGCCATGAAGTTCCATTGTACTCGACGATTGCTCACTGGTACGGCGGCACTATTTGCAAAATCGATCGACGCTACATCATACAATGAGTTGAAGGATAGTTTGGTACAAACATTCAGCGTTACCAAATCCTTGGAAGGCGTTTACAAGCTGCTTCGAGCACGACGTCTAGCACCAAACGAGTCCAACACACGATATATTCTGGACATGCAGACCTTGGCGTATGATACACCTATTCCAGATGTTACCGTCAGAGCCTCTGGTCCAGCCAAGCGAAGGATTTGGCGTTTCGGGAACAGAGGTTGGCGACAACTGGATCCGAGCTTCTGAATAGCTGAACCTTGTACCGTGGTTCCCAGTATTTACTCTTTTGCTAGTTGTTCCTCGCGATCGGGAACCTATACAGAAAGAGGGGGGAGTCTTAGCACAATTCTTTCGGACGACAGAAGCTCGGTGATGAGCAGCTACCTGAAACAACTAAATCTTCTTCAATAAAAGACTGTTGGCGTTGGATTCTAGGCAACTACTGATTTATTGTTGGCTTGGAAGCCCTTATATATCATACATTAATTACCTTAGCTTACTATTTAGCTTCAGAACCTAACGGCACTTCTATTAACGGCACTTATAGAAAGTTGTTATGTCAGCAACGCGGAACCTTTTAAAATGACCTTGCAGTGACGCATCGCGAAGTTGGCCAGCCAGCCGCTCGCTGTTGGCATTGCCCTAGTTTTGGTTATTTTGATTACGTTCGCGCGACATCGCTGACCGTTGCTTGTGTTGTGTGGTCGTTTTCTACCTTAGCGTTGGCCGAGCGTTGCGTACGCAACATTCTCCCCCTCGTAATGCTACCTGGATTACTGTTTTCTCGGCCGAAACGGTTGCTTGATCCTGACAGGTGCCACTGGAGGAGTCTTTACTTCTTCCGTCGCTTGTTCTGGTTCTGAAGCTTTCTTAACTCTACTTAATTCTATATCTCGTACATTTGTCTGCTTTAATTTGAGCCTTTTTAGAGACATCGTGTATACGCTTAGACTTATCACGGAAATTATGGTTACCGCTGTTCCGCATGTAATTGCAATAATGTGATTATCAGTCATTTGAATCGAAGGTTCGTTTTCTTTTTCGCTAAGCCTAGAAAAGAAACGCGTGAATTTGGCAGGCTTAACCGCCGAAGATCTGACTTCTCGGTGTTTAGTCTTAAGCAGACAGTCTCCACTCAGATCGATCAATCCACTGAGGTGAGTAAGTATTACACGTTTTCCCTCGCACGTTAAATTGATCTCTTTCACGTCGTTCGTGTAATATAAGACAGAATTGATGTTTCGCATATGCACGAATTCGGCGTATACTTTGGGCAATCTTTCCATTTCACACTTGATGTTTTTCTGGAATAATTTTCCTGACACACATGTATCAACGGTGTCGAAAATTGGTTGCGAAGCTAAATAGTGAGTTACGTTGATTTTATGAAGATCTTTAGGCACGAAATGTCGCTGCTTTTGATCAACTGCAATCATTGCTTCTTTCAAAACTATTATCTCGTTCTTTGTGGTTTCTGGTACCGGATAGGCATGAAATATTTCAAAGCTATCGGATAGTACTATCGTAACTGTTAGGGAAATCACGATCCTATTATTTAATTCTCGTACTCCGAATTCTGGAACTTCCTTCAAAATTGTGGAATCTAATGGCAAGTGTTTTTCAATCTCCGAGTGTGTTTTACTGAGATCACCTGGACTAAAGGGTTCATTTTGAAGCATTTCATATTTCTTTGCAATACTTTCTATTATTTGCCGTGCTAATATCAAGTGTTCCATTAGTGTGGCTCTGTTTTCTAACATCTTTGCTTCCTGGGTTGCTTTAGTTATTCTACGATCCAGTTCTTTTGTTGTATTGATGAATTTACCTGCCATACTATTGGTTCTATCATCTAATTGGTGTAGCGTTCCGAAAAGTCGTTTGTTTTGTACTTCTTCTATATTCTGCATCTGATGCAGTTCTTCTTCCACTTCGTCGCCCCCAATCAACATTCCTTTGAGCATTCCTAACAGTCCTCCACTGCGTTTTTTTCTGCCGTTGCCTAGGGCTATTCTTCTTATTACTTTTTCTATATCCCTTGTTTCTTGTTTTAGTGCAAAAATCGCGTCGCGTAATGTGTTGTCGGGTAGGTTTACTATATTTACCTGTTTGTACAAGCGTTCCAAGTCGAATCTCAGATGATGCATCCGCCCGATGTCCTGTCTGGGCAGAATGTTCGTCTCGAACTGCCGAGTGATGATGCCACGTTGAATATAGCAGGTCCCAATGTGGTCGAAGACGAGACCTCCACTCATCGGTTGGATGTTGTACCACATTGATGAACAAGTAACTGCTAACATCGTGTTGAGGAACAACAGTTTATGTGCCCACGAACATGGTGCTATACGTGGTCTGGTAACAGGTTCGCGGATAGCCTTGCTGTCTTCATGGTGTTGCTTCGG
Organism: Anopheles maculatus; assembly: GCA_002091835.1. NCBI lineage: Eukaryota > Metazoa > Arthropoda > Insecta > Diptera > Culicidae > Anopheles > Anopheles maculatus. Next base: position 6,512 of record KZ064013.1, on the reverse strand, counting down.
TGGTGCTTTACGCTTTCTTGACGAATTAACTAAACAATGTTCCTTCTGAACGACGTTTACTGCCACTACTTTCACTGCTGGTCTCTTGAGGACGGTATTGCCCACGGAAGGATCATTACTCCTCTTGGGAACAATAGAGGATATGTTACGATGCGTGGCGACGAATCGTATTTCTTCTTCCGTTACTGATGTCGTTTCCTTTTGCGGCCAATTTTCTTCCGACTGCTGTAGGAATGTTGGTCCATTAAACCACATCTCGTCGTTATCCACGGGTTTAGTAGCGATATCGGCTGGATTATGCTTCGTTGGCACCCATCTCCATTGACTTACGGTTGAATAGTCTAGGATCTCACTTACACGGTGTGCTACAAATTGATGATATTTGCGGTGGTTGCTATTTATCCATGCTAGAACTGTTTGAGAATCACTCCAAAAGATCGTACCAACTGTCGGCAGGCGCAGTTCCTTTCGTATGGTGTCTGTTAACCGGACGCCTAGAAGGGCTGCTTGCAGTTCCAATCTTGGAATCGACATGGACTTGATGGGGGCCACTCGTGCCTTTGCGGAAATTAAACGGACTGTGAATCCGTCTTTGGAAATAGATCGAGCGTATACACAGGCAGCGAATGCATTTTCGGAGGCATCGACGAAAGTGTGCAACTCTAGCGCTTCGTAGGGATAGCTTACTATTTGTCTCTGAATATTAATATTTTCCGCTTTTTTCACCGTCTGCACGTACGCATTCCAGTTGGTGACTAGTTGATCGGGGATTGGTGTATCCCAATCTTCCAGTGCCATGTGTAGCTCTCGCATCAGTAGTCTACCATGTATTGTTATATGGCTAATTAAGCCTAACGGGTCGTACACACTCATTACGAAACTTAGAACTGATCGTTTTGTTGGTTTGTTAACATCCTCCAGTACGTTAGTTTTGACACGGTAACTGAAGTCATCGCTTGATGCATTCCACTGCACTTCTAAAATCTTTTCGTAAGCTTGGACTTTGTCCTCGATGGATATAACCGTTTTTTCTGCTTGTCGTCTTTCCTTAGGTATCGATAACAGAAGCTCTCTGCGGTTGGAAGTAAAATTTCTAATATGAAACCCTGCATCGTCGTGTACTTCCATCACTTGTTTCACCGTGTTGACTGCTTCGTCCATTGTGAAGAAGCTATCCAGATAATCGTCGACGTAATGCTGACGGACAAGGGGTGCAATGGCTAAGGGATGCGTTTCTGCATGTTCTTGCGCATTTATGTTCTTTACCTTTTGAGCCAGAGCTGGAGAACATGTTGCACCGAAGGTCATTACTTGCATGACATA
>LULA01015712.1:0-28676 GCA_002091835.1 Anopheles maculatus | reverse complement strand
GATCCTTTTAGTTTTTGTATGCCGGTCGATGTCGATGATGGAATAATGCGCTTTTAATATAAATTGTTTGTTATATTGTTTTATGCTTTCGGTTTGGTTATTCATTTCAAATAATTTAACTGTTTTTCAAATGTGGATCACGCAATTTCTTGCTGTAAAATATGAATTTGATATGCTGTTTTTAAATTAATTACTATTGTACAATCTTATAATGCTTAAAACGATTACTTTTGCTCTGAAACTATTGCTGTTACGCATACAATCGAATCGAGCTTTTATGTTCCAAGCATCGGCATAGCCCGGCTGTCCCGTAGATTTTCCCTAGAAAGTAGAAAGGAATACTTGCGAATAAACTAATCGGAAGTTTATTCCTTGCTTCCGAACAGATTCTGTGCCAAACGATGGTGATTTACGAGTGAAATTCGAAACGTTACGTTCGCTAGATCCTCCCAATGCGGTGCAACTGGACAATCACGCTGTCAGCCATCAGCAGCAGCTCCATCAGCAGCATCAGCAACAGCAGGCGCAACAGCAGCAGCTTCTGCAGCAACAGCATTTACTACAACAGCAGCAGCAGCAGCAAGCGCAGCAGCAAGCGCAGCAGCAGCAGCAGCAGCAGCAGCAAAGACAGACACCTCAGCCACCGGGAGCTCCACAACAGCAAAACGATCACCAGCGGCATTCGCCACCCCACATGCAGCAGCAACAGCACGTGATGCTGATGGATCAACAGCAGCAGCAGCACCACCCAACCACTCACAGTCCGGCGTCTAGCGTGTCGTCATCGTCCTCCAGCCAGCATCCAGAGAACCTGGTTACTGGTAGCGGTGCGGCAGGCTCTGTAACGCCGGGACCGGCCAGCAATGGCAATGGTGCAGGTGGTCCACCGGCGGGCGGTGAAGAGATGAAGCCCAGACTGAATCTGAAACAGGAAAACCTTAGCGATGGTGCCGATCAGCAGCATCAAACGATGGAGGTCGAACAGGACCAATCGTCGATGCACGGCATGGTGGTGACACCGGAAATTTCGGGCATCATGAACCAGAGTCAAATGAGCGGTAAGTAGTAATGGTTTCTCTTACCCGATTGGATCGTGCAAAAGGAGCGCATTGCTAATCGTTGGTTTGTATTATTTACATCACAATCGCAGATATGTATCAATCGGACGCTAGCGAAGACTCGAAAGTTGGCATTCTGGATGGTTCCTCGATGCAGTACACAAACCTAACGAGCCCGAACGAAGCAAAAACTCCAACCGGGCCGAAAACATGGACTGCCGAAGACATGGAATCGGCACTCGAAGCGCTACGCTCCCACAATATGAGCTTGACAAAGGTATTAGGACTCTTGTTTACGGCGATGCCCGCGAATGTGTGGAACTAATGGTGGGTGTATTTCTTTTTCTCAGGCATCTGCCACATACGGTATTCCATCGACGACACTGTGGCAACGTGCGCATCGGCTCGGTATCGATACGCCGAAAAAGGAGGGCCCTTCGAAAACGTGGAACGAAGATTCGCTTAACAGCGCACTGGAAGCGCTGCGGACGGGCACGATCTCCGCCAACAAAGCCTCGAAAGCGTTCGGCATCCCGTCGTCCACGCTGTACAAGATCGCGCGCCGTGAAGGCATCCGTCTGGCGGCACCGTTCAACGCTGCCCCAACGACCTGGTCCGCGGAGGATCTGGACCGTGCCTTGGAAGCGATCCGGGCGGGCCAAACGTCGGTGCAGAAAGCGAGCACAGAGTTTGGCATCCCGACCGGCACACTGTACGGGCGCTGCAAGCGCGAGGGTATCGAACTGTCCCGTTCCAATCCGACGCCCTGGTCTGAAGACGCGATGATGGAGGCGCTAGAGTCCGTAAAGTAAGTGGCGCGTTATTGAATGCATCCGTGGTGTAACAAGCTATTTAATTATTTTCTTTCCATTTACTTTACTTTTACTCCGCACCCGTACAGACAAGGACACATGTCGATCAATCAAGCCGCCATCCACTACAATCTACCGTACAGCTCACTGTACGGTCGGTTCAAACGGGGCAAATATGATACGCCCAGCTCGGGAGGTGGCGGCGGTGGTGGTGGTGGCGGCGGTGGCAGTTCGTCCAATGCTGCTGCTGCTGCTGCTGCTGCTGCTGCTACCGGAGGTGGTGGTGGTGGCGGCGCAGCCAGTGGAGGCAGTAACGGTGGCGGCAACAACAACGCCACCGGTGCCGGTACAGGTGGCAGTAATGTTGGCGGTAGTCCCCAGATGGAGTTTAAGATAGAACCACAGCATAACGATCATAGTCCAGAGAACACGGTAAATTACAGTTATTATTAAACAAAACAAAAAACAAAACCAAAAAAAAAAAAAACAACAAATCAAGCGACACGACACTGTGTCTCGCTTATAGTCTGTCCAAACGTGTACTTTTGTTTTACGTGTAGATTTTGGGGTTGTTGTAGGATTAAAAGTAGTAGTCAGCACAAAACTGGAGTGGTGGGAATTTAAGGAATTGTAGGTGGTATTAGGAGCGCGGAGAGTTGGGTGAGAGCGTTCAGTGTAGGTTGGAATTTAGTTAGTTTAGTTAGTAACACTAACAAATGACAAGGGATCGCATCTTCTTCTCTAATACTAACACGTTGCTTTAGGGTTCATTGTTTCATCCTTCTCTAACATTATTCCCGTAATGGTACTTAGCTAAACGCAGAGCAGCAGCATGCAGCATGCATTCAATTGTTTTGCTTTTACTAATATCATTAACCCAACAATATGTGGTGGTGGTGATGGTGGTGGTGGCTTCCTTGTGCAGAAGGTGCAATGTTATCTTTTTTGTTTGTTTTATTATTGTTTTCGGCACCCGTTCGATTGTCCCCGTGTAACACATCGTTCGACTACTATTATTTAACTGTACATTTAAGCTTTAATTTTGTCTGTAAATTATTGTTTAGCTGTGGCTAACTGTGGCTAAATTGTTGTACGTATACAACACACTCTTTTACGTTTGACCCCCGATGTACACACCTTTTTCATGGAACTCATACTCTCTGTGCATGAATGTAGGCTTCTTCCAGTTTGCAAGCGCGCGCTAGCGAAGCAAATTTGGGTAGCGTGGTGTGTTTGTATCAGCGCTACGGCAATCGAACATTGCTTTCTGCTTTTTACGGACACAAAACACAGAAGCTAATTCAAAGCATACGAGATAAACATTCGAAGCCATCTCTCCTGTAGCGAAGCGAGTATTATTCGACTAAGCCATTGTCGCATGGATCGCAGCGGATATCCATGCTGCCATTAGTGTTGCAAGTTACGGAACGTAGATTATACTCCCCACACCCTAGATGTGTTGTTAGTCTAACTGCCGAAATTTAGTTAGTGCAAGCAAGCAAGCAAGCAAGCGTTTAGCGGTGATATTCATAAAGCTCTGGTAGTGGAATCGATTGGAGGGGATCGGTAGTAGTGAGCAAAACCACATACACACTCAAATAGCAATCATAAAAACCGTTGCAATGCTCTGTTTCATATGTAAATGTAACTATTCATCGTAATGTCCTTTATCCTGCTACTACTTATGTATATTCTATACTGTGCATACCAAAATACATTCATAATTATATATATATACATTAGGGTAGTGATTAGCGCACACCAAATAAAATGCAACATCCAAGAATGAAATCCCCATGATCGGAAAACGTGAATGATGAATTATGAATCCATAAACCCATCCCCGATATTCCAGCAACATTACAATCCTGCACTATCGGCCTCCTCGACACCTACAAGTAACACACCGACGCAGCAGCAGCAGCAGCAGCAGCAGCAGCAGCAGCAACAGCAACAGCAGCAGCAACAACTTACCCACCATTTAGTTCAACAGTCTCCATCAGTGCTACCGGTCAGCATTCACATCGTCGATGCTTCCCATCATCATCTTCCGCATCCGCACCAGCAACTGCACCATCAGCAGCAACAGCAGCAGCAGCAGCAGCAACTTGCGCAGCCGCAGCACGTGGTCGTGGCACAGCATCAGCAGCAGCAACAGCACCATCATCTGCATCATCAGCCGCAGCTAATACAGCATCACATCATTCCGCAGCAGCATCACATCATCTATCAGCAGCCGCTGCAACCGATCCAGCAGCAACCCCAGTACCATCCGATGTATCACATCATTAAGCAGGAAAATGACAGAAGTTGAAAGCACCGGCGCTCTCGCCAGCACCATCGGTATGGCGGCACGCATCATCCACAGCAGCAGCAGCAAACGCACGATGATCATGATCATCCGTCGCAGCAGCATCCTCCTGCTCATCATCAGCAGCATCATCATGCCCATCTTCCTCATCCGCAACAAATGTATCATCATCATCAACCATCACCGCAGCACCATCATCACCAGATGCACTATGACGATGGGGCATGATCCAGACGGACTGAACGCGAACAAGAGCAAAATCAGAACACAAAATTTTTGTGCAAATGAAAAACAGTGACGGTGAGAGAGATGAGCGAACAATGTTATTAGGCGGATTATAATACCCTCTAATCGTAATCAGAACAAAACACGGGGTAGGTGGGTGGGTGTTTGCGTTGTGTTCTCTAAGTGTCCACATGGAAATCCGTTTTGTAGTCTCTGAGTATGGCAAATCAAAATATGCAAAACAACACAAAACCAAGCCCCATATGTTCTCGACGGTGCATTTTCGTGGGTGTAGCAGTGTATAGTGTGTGTGAATCCCTTTTACCTCTTGGTTTAGTAAGGCGCTCACTCTTCTCCAGACGGAATGGTGTACAGAGGTCGCTGAAAAAGTGGATATAGAAGGCGAGTCATGTGTCTCTCCTATATTACGAAAGGCGCGCGCGCAATATGTGGCGCATTTAAAAAAAAAGGCCGGCAAAAAGTATGAAGCCGCTGATATTAAGTTAGCAAAAGCGTATAAAACGAGCGAAACAATAAAATTTTAGATACAGTTTGGTGTGTAGTAGCGATGGGAAGAAAACAAACGTGCTGTGTGTGTGTGTGCGCGCAGGAAGGAGGAGCTCGGGCGAAGCAATGAATGGCCAAGAGAGAGAGAGAGAGAGAGAGCAGTGTGTACAGTGGGGGAAGTTTTTGGACGTTTGAACCATTATTCGCCTTAAAATAAAACGGAAAAGAACAAAGGAAAAGCGAGAACAGGTTGTATTCCACGTCCACGCGCCGCGGATCTCCTTTCCATCAGCAGAAACATTATGTAAGGGATAGGGTCACAGGAAGAGAGAGGGTTCAGAGGCGAATGCATGTTGACGTTTTTTTGATAGTTTCGTTGTTTTAATCGCCAACAAATGAAAGGTTTTGTTACTTACTACACGACTGCGCATTCCATATCGATTAAACGGACGGAGAACAAAGAAAAGCAAAACTCACTCACACATTTTAGACTACTTTTGTTAGTAACAGTAAAAGAAAGCAAACAACTGTCCCTTTTGCAATGAGAGAAATGGTCCGGTTGGGGTACACTGTCTGTCACCGTTTTGTTGCCTGTCCTGCCAATTAGATTGCCACAGGGCGCAGCAACGATACAAACAAATGTTTTCGGCCACCATTCAGATGCACGAAAAGCGAGAGAGGTATATAATCAAAACAACAACACAACAAAAACAAACGGACTGAATTTATTATGATTTAGTTTAGAAAAAGCGCTACTAGTGGCGGTTGATCGATTGTGAAAAGAAGGGACGATTAGAGAAGGCAAATAATCTCATTACAGCAAAAAAAAACAATGCGAAATTAGAGTTAGATTTATTTAGTTGAGAACAGCGGTAAGAAGTGGGATGAAAGCGCTATAGGTTTATAGTGTAAGAAGAAGTATGCTTCCGGGAAAACAAAAAAAGTGTTTTCTTTTTGTTTGTTTCTTCCTTTTATATCGCTTTTTAAGCCTCTCTTTCTCGTCGCTGGCTATTGTGGTCTAAAGTCCATCATCCATCTTCAGCCGATAGGAGAGGAAAAGCAACAACAGCTTAACGTGTCTGATGTTATATGTATACACATATTCTATTATTACCTATTATTGCCTATTATACGAAATATCTATTGATTTATTATATTACCTTTTTTTGTCATTAGTATACTATATTGTATTATTATTGTGCGAGCTGTGCGAAGAGGAGGCAGTATGTTTTCCGTGGTGGATAACCCCGTGGACAATGAATGCCGCGAATTATTTGAGATTAAACACAAACACACACCTGCACACCTGCCAGGCAAAAAGCGGACAGAAAGATGTGTCCATCTCGTTTCTTCCATTTCAGTTTTATCGAATCGAACGCGTTAAGCTAAGCGGGATTGTTGCGCCGATTGCATAGAACAAGAAGCTTCCGAGATATAGGGCGTTCAACTAGAGTAGGTTAGAGCAGGATATAAGCGGGCCGAGTAAGGTCGAAGGAAACCCCCGTTCACTTCCCCGTTCTGTGGTGTAGGATCGAGATCAATGCGTGCGCGAGAGTACGCGTAAGTGTGTGTATGTAAAGAGTAATTGAAATACTGAAAGATTTCAAAACCCTGATCATCATCGTAGGAAGGGGGGACGACGACACAGCAGCGGCGCCGGAAAGTAACAATAAAAGTCGGAAACATCACGCAAAGTATTAACTGCAGTTGTAATAATGGCTCATGAGTTCTGTTTCTTGTTGAAAACCTAAAGAAAACCCCGGTTTTAATTTATCACCAAAAGCAGTGAACCCTGGTGCAAGGATTACAACATCATCCAACCGGACGAAAAGGCAAGAAAGGGCCGCTGGCCAAATCGATCGAAAGAAAGGAATGTGGTACGCGTGGCGTGTAAACGGTAATTATTTGATGTGGACAACAAGGTGTGTATATGTTGGGTGTTGTTTTGTATAATTTGCTAAGGCCACAGCAAAGCGATGACCTGCAACTTGCAAGAACACGAAATCATCATTAATACAGAACGTGGAGCTGTATTTACTAAGCCAGCTTATAAGAGTAAACATGATCAAAAGAAGAAGAAAAAAAAACGGTACTACTGAAGAGAGAAACGATTAATGAAATGAAGCATTCGCAAGGAAACACTTCAAACATACAGGGATATTCGAATGTTTATTCGTAAAACAGGAGCAGCTGCTGCAGGGAGGAAATATGCGCAAAAACCAAACCGGGGACACACCACCATACAGCAGCAACCGGTTCGTTTGAGTCCGCTTGTAGCGCGAGAAACATGAGAGAGAGCGTCAAAAGTAGCAGATAACGAGCGAAGAGGAGGCCTATAGATGGGGAACGGTATTTCCTGCTAAAATAGAATTATAGCAAATTACTGTTAAACATTTGGCACAACACACGAGAGAGAGAGAGAGGGATTGGCCAATAAAACAAAAAACAAACCTACATAATTCGTCCTTTAGACAAAGCAAACAAGCGCGATATATAAATATATATATGTATGGTAATCATGAAGCGAAAGCGTAGGGAGAAAAGCTCTCTAGGGCATTGTATTATACGTAGAGCCAAGCAACGTAACTCAATAAACAGTTAAGCAAACAGATCAATCACACACATAAGAAAATGGCAAATGGCTTAAGACACAAACGTAAGAAAGAAAACAATGTAAATGTGAATAACAATACATACAGTATACAATACACTAGGAAGCGTATTGTCAGCTAAGGAATGTACTTCTCAATCACCGATATTCCGATACACAACACAGTGTTCACTAGCGAATCGTTTTATTACAAACTGTGTTACTTAAAAAACAAACCACACAGATATACACACACACACTCACCCATCGGGGTTCCTTCCGTTTATCGTCGTTGAGTTTTAAAGAAATTAGCAAGCAAGAGAGAGAGAGATAAAAAACAATAAAACGGGTTCTTTTCTAGTAATAGCTGACGGACGATACATATGAGACGCTGAACGAATTGAAGCAATATAAACAAAACATAAATACACAAAACAACTAGTCTGCTAGTGGTTGGTTATGTTTTGTTCAGCTTAATGTTTTAAATTTCGTCCCCGGTTTTAGCTTACTCTTAAGCAGCAGCATGTGTTGCATTAAGTTAAGTTAAGCATTTGCCTTTGTTTTCGTTACTATCGTCGTACCGGTTAATGTGTTTTTGATATTGATCTGATTGTTTCTCGTTGTTTTTTTTAACTACTTATTTTTGGTCCCCTGCAGACACAGGCACACTCAAACACACATAAATAATAGATGATAAATGAAAATCTTCCACCCAAGTAATTGAATCTTCTTATGATCGTTCAGTATAAAGTGCAGAACCGCGCTCTAGTGTGACGCTCAGCTCTTCGCAGATAGTTAAACAGCAAATAATTAGTACACGTGTTGTTGAAAGCATGAAATCAAAGTTACGTACGGATGATTAGAGCGAAGCTATCTGTGCACCCTGCTGTATGTAGTGTGGTATCAACTATTATTGAACAGTAAATATGAGTTAATTGTAAAAAATACCCCGGTATAAGGTGAAAACCGGTGATCCCGGTGAAAGGAGAAAAGGATAAAACTAGTAAAACAATACAGGATAGAACATGAACTAAACAGACTAAAAGTAATAGACAGTAGAGTAGCATGTTGCAAAAACAAAGGAATCAAAAGCAGTGGCGGTTATGCGAAGGTGAAACATGTATGCATACACAGCGCTATATCCATTGCGTCATTCACGTAGAACTATGTAAACAAACAAAAACAGCAAGCAAACATCATAAACCAACATACGCTAAACTAATAGATCCTAGCGCCACTGGACATTACAACTAGTAGCCAGATTGTTGCCACACACACACGCACACACATACATACAAATCAAACTAATACTAATAATGGTACCGGCTGTAGGGGGCCCGGTGTACATCACACCATCACGAACGAAAAAGGACAGTCAGTTAAAAGAAAAAATGATGGTCTCTCCGCGTACACCGTAAATGCCCATGAATGTGTGCGCCAAGTGTGCGCGGCAAATGAATCGTGCAACTGATATGTGTACAAACTGTAAAACCAAGAAAAGGAATATATACATGCAACAAACAAAAAAAAAAAAAACAAAACCAATATATTATATATATATACATACGTACACACAACCACACATAATACATATATATACATATATATATACTATATGTGGCGATATAAAAGAAAAAGAAAACAGAAACAAACAAAAAAACAAGGACGGATATTTTAAAATGAAAAACTGAATGTGTGTTGTTTTATTGATTGTTTCTAACGTCCGAACTTTTGATTTTATTTATTTGCGCTTGCTCTGTGTAATTAAGCATAAGGTCTCATTACAGATCTGACAGATAGTTAGTATTATTATTGCGATGCTGTTCCTGCCGATCAGCAACCGATCTGATCTACTCCGCCTTCAAGTTACTTTTTGTTCTTTTCAGACCTGGTGTTCAAAGAACGGTCTTGACCTGTGCGTCGGGAAGTGTGTTGTCGTAACGTTTACGAGAAAGCGATGCCCTTTAGTGTACAATTACACATTGAAAGATTCTTCCATTGGCCATAAAAGTTATGTTAGGGACTTAGGAGTGCTCCTTGACGAGAGGTTGAACTTCCACGACCACGCCTGAGCACGTTGTCACTAAGGGCAACCAGCTGATCGGCTTGCTTAAGCAATTAGCTCGTGACTTTACGGATCCAGTCTCCATTAAGACGCTTTGCTGCTCCTTGGTTTGGTCGTTACTGGAGTATGCTTCCATAGTATGGTGGCCTTCTGCTGTTGGAATCCGTCCAACGCAAATTCCCTCGGTTCGCTTTGCGCTTCTGGAGGGTTCAAGTGGACTACCACGTTCCATGTGCACTTCTAGGCATCGAGTCGCTAAACCAGCGTAACTGCAACGCCCAGCGACTATTTGTTGTGGCTGGATCGACTCCCTAAAACACTACTCTCTGGGCTCAAAATATACGTCCCACCGAGGTTGCTTCGGTCGAGGTCGCTGCACGACGTAGAGGATCGCCGTACCCGATTAGGCGCCACTGATCCCTTTCTCTGTATGTGCCGTGAATTCAACGTTATTAGTAATCGTCACCAACCGGATCGCCCATTTAAATTGTATTCGAACCGACCGTTCTACTACTCGTTAAGCATTTTATGTGCACTGACTTCAAAAGGGCCCTGCGTGGCCCGTTGAATTTAATGATAATACATTAAAAATAAATAAAAATAAAATTATTATTCCGCCGAACGAATAAGGCCCATCTAATTCAATTTCTAAGTGGACTCGCATTCGACTTGAAATCAATTCAGATTTTGTGATAAAAAAAGATGAAGATTCGGCGCAAATGACGCTTTGTTGACAGCTACAACTTTTTACATAGTTTAGTTTGACGATTTTTAATTGAGTGATTTATTTATTCTTTTACGACGATCCAACGTGCTTAGGGTGTAGTGTTTTTGTAGCGCGTTTGTAAAATAATATGTTATCATGCGTTGAAAATCTTGGTGTTTGGTGGAGTTGGTTTGGTGTGGATTTTAGCAATTGAAGATGAGGTCCTTGGTGACATTTGGATTTGGCAACAGGATGGCGCTCTGTGCCGCACAGCCCATGTTATAATCGATCTTTTGCGTACTGTTTTTGAACATCGAATTATCAGTCGAAATTTTGATGTCGTTTGGTCACCTGCGCAGCTGTGATTTAATTGTCATAATTAATAATTGTATAATTATAATTTACTATATTTTAAAGCCAATTTTATAGCAATTTAAGTTAATTTTTGAGCTAGGATAAATTTTACGAACGTCACTGAATTTCAATGTCTGACTGATCTTTTTCTGTATTATTGAGAACGAAAAAGAGGGTTGGCGAAAATAAGAGCGAGACGGGGAAGAGCAATCGTACTAGAAATCGTCGTGCTCGATAGTGGAACTACTAAAACTAAACCACCTAGTAGCACGCGCGTGTAGTTCGTTGAACCGGTTCCGGCTATAAATAGAAGATGGTGTAAGGTGTTGGAAAACGCAATGGAATGTTTGGCGTGTCTCTTGCATCAGCGACATATTTCCACATCCGCATCGGGTGCACTCCGTCGGGAAGGGAGAAGGGGGAGGGGAAGCTCTTGAGCTCATAATTTGAAACATCTGCCAAATGCGTGTGCTAGAGCGGGGAACTAACGGTGCTGCTTTGATGGATTATTTTGTCCAACCGAAGCCGAACATTTGTCACACTTCCGCCATCTGACGGTGGGTAATAGAAGGTGTAGTGCATGATGGAGGCGCATGGTCGCTCTAATTACAGCAAATTAAGTTGTCTAGCCGCATTAAACGAAATGGTTGAGCGGTCGTTCGTTTTCAACTGGTGCCTTAAACGAAAACATAAAATTGAGAAGGAAATTTTAGAATTTATATTAATGCACGGGTTTTTTGGTACGATTTTTATGCTCGATTTATATCAACCGTATATGTAATAGGAGAATAAGGAATTATTATTATTATTATTCTTCTCTCTCTTCTTCTCTGGCTCTACAACTCCGAGAGGTTTAGGCCTACCATTTACTGGCTTTTCTTGACTTTGTATTTCCTGCGTACGGGGAGGTGGTTTGGACGGCTGTGAAGACCGGTACCACTACCACCTCTGCCACCACCAGGCCGCCACACCCGAATAATTTTTCAGCTACGAGTACCTAGGATTAAGTTAAAAAAGCCAAAATTGTGCCATTTAGATGAAGACTCTAAAGAGTTATTGTAAAACTAAAAACTTGTTTCAAACACTTTATAAAAATCATCAACTGTTTTAATTTAAACTGTTATTGTACACGATTGATATCACTTAATCGCAAAGTGTGCATTTACTTCACCCAAATGGAGGCGCCCAGTCATTGTTGTGCAAGATGTAAGCCAGACATCTGATGCCCGAGCTGAGCTATTTGCATTTGCTTTCATTAAATTGCATCGCAAATCGCGAAGTGCACGGTTTAGCAGCTGATTTGTTTTTTTTTTCTTCTGCTGCATCCACAGATTCTGGCGCACATTTGGCAGTTCAATTAGTAGCTGTGCGAACGATAAAAGTTTAATTGCAACCGGAGTTCGTTTCGTTTGCGTTTGCTGGCCCCAACCAAGTAATTTTTCAAATGAGCGTAAACATGAGCTCGATTGCAAAACACGTAGCTAGCTCTATTTGCTTTAGGAAAGCGCCAGATAACGTTAACACTTCACAGTCAATCGAAGGTGTGAATAAAAAGCGAAGCTCGATAAACTCAACACCGCGTAACATCGTGCAGGGGAGTCGTATACGTTCACGGTAGTGCATTTTCATAGACCACCATCATCGTTTGGTAAGATATTAACAAAAAAAAAGGAAACATTAAAAAAACACATACAAGATCGCACCTAACATTCAAAAGGAAGCAGAAGAAAGTGATTAAAATCTTTTGCACTCGTTCGTTTCACCCGATTATCAAGGTTTTCCTTCGGCAGCCGGATTTGAATTACAAACCGCAAACGGATATGCCAACAGACGCAAATTGCTGAACGAATTTAGAAATCGACAATCTTTGAGCGTTGTTTACGCAAACGAAACTACGGCGATGGTGGCCACCGGTGTCGAACAAAACCGGTGGTTCAAGGGAGAAAGAGAGAGAGAGGGGAGAAAGAAGCTTTGCATGCGGGGTGTATCGTGTAAAATCTTGTTTTATGGGATAGTGTAATGGATGCACGAAATTTGATCATTGGAAATTTGTGCGCCCGTGCGTGGCATGGCGAGGATGGCTAATTAATTGCTGTTGAGCGATTGTGAGACTCTGTTACATTTACGGGGTGGGTATGTGTGTGGGTTTTTTAATTTTCGCTAACCACAAATATATCATTAAACGAAGTTGCAAATTTGACAGTCTTGCGCTAAGAAAAAACTGAAATACGATCGCATCAATTAATGGAGACGCCTGGTCGTTTGTTCGAATCAGACCTGATCGTGCCTTTCGTACGCTTGCACTAAAAATTAATACTGTTTTTTACTAGCTATTATGGTATTGGAGCCATAATTGCTTTACAGTACAAAAAATGTAACACAGGCCAGCAACCGTCCTGAATGTGGAGGGTATAAATAAATCGAAATGTCCTTCCCGGTTGGACCGTAATGACCCGGCAAAGCGTGAACCACATCGGTTCGGATAGTGAAGAAGATGCTGCTAATCGTTTCGGGTTGTGCTTCTAAATGCTTCAACCGATGCAACGCTCGCTTACACGTTTCAATTGTGCTGGATCTGTGCGTCTTGCTTTTTTTGCTACTTTCTATCTCTACATGCGGCGCTTAAAGCTACAAACAGTAGGCCAAATGGCCGTGAATTCGAATCGTACCAAAGCGGTTGGATGGAGAGAGACAGAGAGGGGTAGAGAGAGTAGGAGTATGTTTTAATTTTTACGACGTTCCTTCATCGCAACACCTTCCTTGACCCAGTCAGAGGAGTTTGAGCCCGAAACGATGGCGCGCGCGCCCGCGCGGGGGCCAAGAGTAATGAGCGTAATGGAAATGGAGACAAGCCGTATCAAAACATACACACGCGCGCACACGCTTACCCAGTAGCAATCACACACACACACATCCACATATGCCTTGATTCCACGCACGCATGCAAAAACATGGCAAGGTCTGCACAATGTCTGCGCGCTCGGTTGATTGTTTACACAAATGGCCTTTTCTTGTTGTTCGTCGGCGTGTGTTGTGCGCGTACGGAGAAATATTAATAAACCCAAAGGCAATTCCCGACCGACCGGGCGCCCGCCGGTTTCGGCCGGGAAGCGGAGGATTTATTCTCGCAAATGACCTTAAAGACTTTGGGCGAGGAGAAGATTCCGCATTTAATGAGGTTGTAAACCGAGAACCGATGATATGGGTGGCGGTACACAATGTGTGGCTGTGGCTTAAAGAAAAGCGTGGATTTGTGTGTGTGTGTGTGTGTGTGTGTGTGTGTGTTGGCAATAATGTGATGAGGATTGCTGTAAACTTTGCGCTTTGTAAAGTTGTGTTACAGTCGAAAAAACGATTGGTTGATAACTACTAATTGGATGTCTTAGTTCTATTGGGAAAAAGAAATCATAATCCTATTTTTTGTATCTTAATACATCTATAGGGAGAAAAACCCAAAACATTTAAGAACTAAAAAGGTAACAGAAAAGGTTAAAGTGTAAACAATAAGCGGTTCCCTTTTTGCATAACACGCCCGATGATTTATGATGTGAAAATGTTGTTCCAAATAACAAATACACAACTTATTTTGGCGCACAAGAACAAAGAATATTTGGGATCTTACACATCATGCCTAACGCGAAGAATCGCTCTTACCTTTTTCGGTTTCCACAGGCCACCACAGCGATCCGGCAGGTGGTTCTCTGTAAGCGTTTTGTTGTGCCTGTCAGCGGTGCAAATATTAAGCTGTCTTGTGTTTAGCTCGTGGAAAATAATAAATGATGATAACACGGCGTAGAAGTGTAAGTGAAGTAGCGCGAGCATGCCTGGCTGCGAGATATCGCTTAAACACCTACCAAAGATAAGGTGAAGGCTGAAAAAAAGCATATATATATGTGTGGTTTTCCCTCTTTTTCTAAAACAAGTAAACGATCGCAGACCTCAAGAAAATCCCCAGACAAATTTATCAACCTCTGTCAAGTGGCGAAACAAGTGACAAAAAAAAAAAACGCACAACATCGCACCGACGTGGAGTGCGTTTTGCGGTGTGATGGCCTACTATGTTTCTTCTGCCCTTTTTTCCAATTTTCTTTTGCCCCCTTTTGAGTGTCAAATGCACTCACCCAAAAAGGAGTTGAGTGAATGAAACGGAAGGGAACACTGTCCCAGATGCCATTTCCGCCTTTTTCCTCGACGAGACACACACTCTCTTTCTCTCTCTCTCTCTCTCTCGCTCTGGCTCCTTTAACCATGCTTACTACAAAGTGTAAATGTGCCGGACAGAGTCCCTCTCGGTTTTTCCGAGAATTGTTGGTGGATTCGACGGAACGCCGGTCGGTAAATGATTCCCCGAAAATTGAAACCAATTCTCGGCAGACCGGGTAGTACAACTCTACTACTTTTGCTTGTACTACGCTGGATGGAATGATTTTCTTCTCGGTACACATGTGTGTGGACCGAATGCTAGTCGCTAATCACACGATAAGAGCGCACGATGGAAAACAAACTATAATGACACAAGCGCCACGTACGAGAGAGAGCGAGAGTAGGGTGTGACGTCATACACGGCGGTCGAATGCAAACTTTCGCTCCCTATATCGGAAGCTGCTGCAATATAAGCATGTGGAAAATCAGTGAACGATCTGTGTGTTGGCTGGAAAAACGGGAGAGCAATATGGGACACAAACGAGAAAGAGTGAGAAGCTAGTAGACAAAAAGGATTGTATTTTGAACGTGTGTGTTTGTTTGTACGTGGTGAGCCTTTGACTTCTTAATGTCACTTGGAGCGTGACACACAATGAACACAAATGAAGGCAATCATCATCACCATCGTCATCGTCACCATCATTATACGTCATTGTTCTCATCGCTCGCATCTGTCAAACCGTGCGTGACCATAGTGAGCACGCGGGTGAGTGAATGAGTGAACGGTGAGAACCGGCAGTTGAGTTTGCCGAACTCGCACCGAGAACCGAACGAGCCGAACGAACCGGCCAGGACATGGGATGCGATTTCCCAGTGTAGTGAATGCGCGCGCTCGCAACCGATGTCATTTCCACTCTGACCGAGCATTTGTGAAGGTAATTCGCTGCCCCGGTTGTGCCATCGGGACGGTTGTCGTTGCTGTGCTGCTGTGACGGGTAGTGTGTGACAGTAAACACACGCACCGCAACCGTGTGTGTGTGTGTGTGCGCTTTCGCTTTTCTTAGTGGCGGTACCGAAGTGTGTGCTACCTGGAGTGAGAACATCCTTCACCAATCTCCCTTGAAAAGGCCCTTGTACGGTGAAGTTGACTCCAAGTGAGCGGTGAGTGCGCGGCTTTTGTACGTTCATTTGTGTCCGGTTTGTGTCCGCTCGGCAGCCGTACCGCAGCCTGTCTGTTTCGTGTGTACATTTGGTCGGTGTTGGTCCCGTGGTGGAAACGGAAGTTCAGTTAACACGCGCGCCCTGGCCGAAGAACTCTTTAAGCCTGCTACGTGGTGTCAGATGAAGTTCGGCCCCTTTTTTTTTCTTCTTTCTCCCTTGTGTGTGATGTGCCTCTTTGGCCTGTGTGTCTAATCTATTCCGAACCCGGTTGAAGAGTGGATTTTCTGTGCGGTGTTCTTTGTGTCGAATTAGACACTTGGAACACGAGCAACGAGGACTCGAAACGATGGTTTATGGCTCCAGAGTAAAAAGTGTGTCAAGAATTCGACTGTGTCGGCCGGGGGAAAGGCAGTGTTATCAGCTGGTTCGTTCACTGTCGCTGAACTGATGAGGAGCTAGACAACTCACCTCACTTCACATCTCCCCCTCGGTTCCGCGTGGACGAATATGGCTGGTTACGGTTTCTTTGTACGCGCTAGTGGTGCGAAGTGGAGCGCAACTCAAGAGCAATTCTTGCGAACGGGTGCTTGCTTGCAAGAAACGACGAGACGAAATGTTCCAGGCGTGAATGCTGCGCTTACTCTACACCAAAAAGAAACCTCCGTCGGAAAGGATTCACTGTCGCAAAGCGGGGCACGGATGAGCGATCAAACGGAATCGGAAATGTTGGCAAACTGATCGGTTTGTGGATGTGGTGAATCGGAAACGGATCGGTGAAGAGTAGTGCTAGGGTAAAACTATCCCTTTCATTCACACCAACACACATACCAGTAAGCACACCAACACACACACACAGACACACACACGATCTACGCTGTCGGTGAAGCAGAAGATATGAAAGTGACGTCGTCGTCGTCGTCGTCGTCGCCATCGTCGTCGTGGTGGAAAAAAGCGCAACATAGCAGCCAGTAGTGGACGAAAATATCTCCCGCCATGGGGCTAAAAATAGTCTCGGTGTTCAGTGTGCTTCATGAGTTGGTTCCACCGTTGCACCGCCCTAGCCTTTCGGTACCGCACGGAGGAGAAGTATTCGCGCGACGGTACCAGAATTGCGAAGAAGAACGCGTGGTGTGTGTGTGTGTGTGTTGGTGGGACGAGATATATAGGTGAAAAGTGAAAATCCTAACGACCATCGAATCGGCCACTGCCGTCAACGGCAACAAACACACCACACGGCGAACATTCTTCACCCTTCTGCTTCGTTCCCGCGACATCGTGGGAAACGAAAGAATTCTTTCCACTTGTGTGCTTCGTTGGTTTAGTGCTACCAGGGTCTTACGTCTTATTTCCATTTAGTTTTTCGGGGGGGTTTTGTTCCTGTTGTTGTTGCTTCACTATCTCTGGCTTTCACCTCTCTGTTTACCTCTATCTCTTGCTCTCGCAAACACGATTCGATGAAGAATTTTTCACCACAACACCGCATAAACACAGCGATTCGTGTGTGTGTGTGTGTGTGTGTGTGTGTGTTCGGAAGCAAAAATAGCGGCCTTTTAAAAACAAAACTGAGGAAGCAGAGAAGGTGCACAACAGAAGGTGAAAAGAAAGTTGGGGCCCGAACAAGAAGAAATCCTTGGATTTGTTCCACGAAAAACCACGCACAAAACAATGAAGAACGAGCAAAATGGTGTAAACGTTTGAATTAACCGTATGTCCTTGATGTTAAGTGTTGCGGGATGGAGGGTGGTATGAGAAGCGGAGAGGGGCATCAGTTTTTACCTCCCAACTCACACACACATCAGCATGGTGGAGGTTTGTATTGTTCGGAGATTCCTGCCGCGTAAAACATCGCCGAAGACAACAACTTACAAGGTCCTCACCGGTGAGGGTCCGTCCTTGGTAGGCGACAGATGCGATTTTCCAATTGCAAACAATGGCAAACCCGTTTAGTGTTCCCGCTTCCCGCTTGGACACTGTTGTTGAAGGTCAGAACGTCCTCCGCTATCGACGCGCCTAGGTACACAACCACCGGAGAAGCTTTAGCGAAAAGAAAAACGGGTTCGATTTGACTGATAACGGTCCAAATATTACACTCACTATCAGTAAAGCGCTCGACGGTGGTGTGTGTGAGTGTTTGTGTGTGTGTGTGAGCTGAACTGATAAAACAAAATGGGGCGCAAAAGCAAAAGAGTTGAGATGAGTAAGAGTGGTCGGAAAATTTGGTCCACGATCGACAGTGTACGTGTGTACGTCGCGGAAAAAATTGTGGTCTCGCCGATTTTTTCATCCGAGAGCTAAAATAAACCCCCTTTCTCCATCGAGGTATTGGTCGTTGTCGTCGTTGTCGTCGAAAATTGAGCAAATTAATATCCAACCGGATATGGATATGATTGAATTTAGTTCTGATTATTGGGGATGACACTTCCAATCTTTCGACCTACGAAGGGATTTGATGAGACAAAACCGGTAACGAAAACCGGTTAAAACGAAACCAAACGAAGGATAAGCATCCAGAAAAAAAAACACTTATGCCTTTGTGTGTTGTGCTCTGTTTTTGTGTCTTTCGACCGGGCAGCAAGCAGCAACTCAGTTCCATGTCCCTTGACAGTCTGGGATTTGTGTTTTTTTATCTTGCCATCTCTAGCCAACCTCCTTATTTGCTCAAGTGTATCGATTTTGTGAGCATCGATATAGCAAGTACTACAGTTGGTACTAAAGTACAAGTGAACATGGGTGCTAATGTTGAAGAATTTCCCCATTTCCCGATTAGCAGCAATCAGTAGTGGTGTAGTGTAGTGTTCGTGTGATTAGTATGCAAAAATCGGTGTGACTAGTGAATGCGTTTGCGTGCGTGTTTGGTGTTTTGTTGGTGTGTCAGATAAGCGCAGGAAAACTGATAACGCACAAGGGCCATAGCAGGCGCAACCTCGGCAAAGTCGGCAGTTAGTGTGAACTGAATGACAATAAATGGAACAATACTCGCCGGCACCGTGCCAGGAGTTTGAGAAGGTAAGTGGATGATGCCTGCAGACACACAGACGTCTTTTGGTAACAAAACTTTCTCGCGAACGAAACCCGCGGGCTCCCGTTTCTGTGGGCAAAACTCATTAAAATTGAAATTTGATGAAGAAAGTTAAATCGAGTGGTGTGTTTTTTTGGGGTTGTAAGCGTGCATTAACACACTGTAAAGCAGCAGCAGCAGCAGCAGCAGGCAGCCAGCCCGCAGCGCAACACACAAACTATTGTCAATTTGTATTTGTGTCACCTCGTTTCGGGGCTTGCGATGAGAGTGCTGCTTCTTCTTCCATTCCGGCATAAACTTGCCGAAGAACTTGTTGTTGTTGTCGGGTCGGTGTTTGATTTTGGCAGCTTGATTGGCGTTTGAATGGTTTTGATTGAAATTCTTGCCCTGCGCTTCCTCGCCACACGGCCACCAGTTGGGCTTTGGTGGAAATTAATTGAAAATATGCGTTCCTTCCTTTGTATTCGGGGGTGCAAATGAGTGGAATATGCTTTTGTTTTCGGAAGCGAACACTGAGTGTGTGTGTGTGTGCGGTTGATTGACATGATTTAAATGTAAATTTTACTTTTTTTTAGTTGGAAAAGAAATGAATGTAATACACGATAAAAATTTCCCTACTGATCTGTTTTTATGGAATATATTTAAAATCACGAATCTGGTTACAGTGCGTCAGAGATTGACCGGGAAAATGGGAGAAATATTATCTGTAGACCTTCTAAAGCAAAGGAATGTTGGGGCAATCGACTGTTGGGAACTTAAAAGTAAATGTTTTACAAGGCATTTCCTAAGGTTGATAGGTTATTATCAGAACTATTCATATTCTTACGTCTACTAGTTGCAAATTAAATTAAATTTATGCATTGCGTCTTTTCTATTTACCATGACGAATTATATCGTCTAACAACACTTGCAAATACTAATAAAACAGGTAAATAAAAGAGCTTTATGGCAACTTTAAATAATTCGCCCTTCTTATGCTCACAAGAATATGGCAAATCCTGCTCAGAGATTATTATTTCCAATATGGAGGACTAATATGAGTGATCTGGTCTGCACCCAAGATCTAACAAGAATATCGCCTCTGTGATAAAGTTAGGTGGACAATAACTCGGGCTCTCTCGGCCAACTTAAACTTTATACATTCCATTATGTTACAACTATGGCCCAGTATCGATGCAAGGTGCATACGCTTAACTATCATAGACTACACCAAGCGTATTTACTGAGATAGGCTTTGGTGTAATAGGGCTGTGCGATGGCCGAGGCGGTAGCGTCGACGGTCTTCACACGTCAGCACCTGGCATCGAATGCTAACAAAGGCCGGCTAGACCTTGTGAGGTTGCAGTGCCAAAGAAGAAGAAGAAGTAATTGGAAATAGACCACACATTTTACTTACTCTTTTTAGGAGGGATGAGATTGTTTAAGATTGTAAGGTCTTAACTGGACGTGCAAGGATGCGACAATTCCATTCCAAACGATTATCTCCAACTTACCTGTAATGTAGTGTAATTGACTTTTTCTAATGAGGTTATGTTTAGTCCTATGTCCATGTCAACTGTAAACGACTCTAAAAGTCACTATTGCACAAGGTTTTTTATGTCATGGAACGTTTGACGACTTATCACTAAGCAAAGCTGAGGCGACCGATGAATATCTCGCAAAGAGTTTCATTTGCTCAATTTTTAAAATGGGCCTACCACGCCTCCTCTGTCCATGGGGACGGCCTAAAAGGACTTTACGGGCTGGGTCGTTCGGTGCCATTCATGTCATAAATAGTCCATCGTATTTTTGCGAGTCTAATTTGCTGCACGATGGTGAGATCCTCACACAATTCGTAGAGCTTATCGTTGTAGCGGATCCTTCCTCCATTGTAGTATGACTGGTTGGCAGCCTTTTGACTGATGAACTTTGACCCAGGATAGGTGAAGTTTTGGACGATTTCAAAGGTGTGATAGATAGGTGATCTGCACATCACCCCTTCTTAACTCTGTAGTTATTAGCAGGGCTTCGCCGGTGGTGCTGCCATCATTTTGGTTTTACCTCTTTAATCTCCAACCCGAGGATTAGTGCCGCCTGCTGAATCCTTTGGTAAGCTTCTGCTACATAAGCGAGTCTCAAACAAATGACGTCTATGCCATCAGCGTAAGCCAAGATTTGGATTGACTTATAAAGGAAGGTCCCGAAGTTTCCAGTTCCGAATCTCGGATGGACCTCTTTAGCGCCAGATTGAATTGGAGACAAGCGAGCCCGTCTCCCTGGCGCAGGCTCTTGATGGTAGCTAAGGACCATGAGAATTTTCACCTGGCATTCATACAAGCCTGGTATGCTTGGCCGGGATCCCTAAAGAACTCATTGCGTTGTAAGGCTATCGTATTCGGCTTTAAAATCAATGAAGAGATGGTAGGAGTGCAGCTGCTGCTCCACCATATTCTCCATGATTGGCCGATTGGCTCCATGATTTAATTATGTTATTTGGATTTTTTCATGCGATCGAAAAGGGTTTTTTTTGCGTGTAATCCAGCCCTCAAGTCCACCTATGTCGATACATACAGGGCTCCAAGCAACTGCTTAGTTTGTTTGTACAAGAATCCGCCACTGGCAAATAGTGTATATTCTTCAAATTCAGTATTCAAGCACCCGATCCGTTTGTTTTGGCATTTGCAAAACGCAATAAGTGTTTGGAGCAACACAAATCATTGTTGTACACGTTTCCCAAATTAGGCATACATTGTCGTGGCAGAAAAGCCGGTGGCAGACCGGTGAGCAATAGCAATTATGGTAAAATGTTTCATAACCCACCTTTTCAGCGTTTTTGGCGTTCGGTTAATTCATACTTCTTGGGGCCGGTTCGAAATTGTGTCTGTGCCTAGTGCCAGCGAATGAAAACCCCCCCCCGAGTACGAGGGAAAGCATAATAAAACACATACAATTCGCTTTTGGCTGCGTTCCAACACTGTACGTTTCTTTTGTCCAAACCAAAACGACACAAATCAACAGAACAGTAGCGAAATAAAACGGCACACAAATCTTGGATAACGAGCTGCAATGGAAGATTAGTGGCCGGGAGTTTTCGGTTATGGTTGCATGTCGTGGCGTACGGCAAATGAGGCCAATTAATTTCCACAGCCCCGTTATCGATGCGAGGCACTTTCGACGACGATTCCCTCGACGACGGTGGGTAAGGTTTTTGGTATGGCAGAGCGAACAGAAGGTACACAACAGCACAGTAATGATGATGAACAAGGGGTAATAAAGGGCGAAGAAGCAAAAAACACACACAATTATTCAACTGTCTCTCCGGTTGGCCGGAGTTGTTAACTCGTATTGATTGATACGAAGAGATTCTTGTTGAAGCCGGGCAAGATGTCGACCGTGCAATCGAGTGGTTTCGGACGAAAGCGAGTCTTCTGTTTCGGGATGCGTAGGTTGTATCGGTTTCAAGTGTATTGTACGGCAAGAAGCTGGATTGTTTGTGTGTGTGTGTGTGTGATGTGAGAAAGGATATGGTATCGATATAAAACGAAACAATTTAATTGCAAACGATTGAGAGAAGGTATGATTAAGTCTATTGGATGCAGCTCATTGTGTGGAAGTGTTTGAGGAACAAATGCTCTTCCAAGAGCATATAGGGAAGTGAATGAAATGCTGTTTCGCATATTAAATGGATTCTTTTTGTTGTGAAGCAAACTGAAGCAGTTTTATCATCAATAAATAGGCAAGTTATTATCGGGGTTTATCGGCAAATTTTCTAAGAAGAAAGTTCTAGTAAAACTGTCACAATATCTTAAATTAAAGTAACTAAAAGCATTTGTATTTCAAATTGCCAAATGTCTTTTAAAAATCGCTGACCACAATCTTCTTATCAGTAAAATTATTGAAGAAAAAAAAACATTGTGTGTTAACCTTAAGCATTCAATCGCCCTAGTCTTCAAACAAAATCATTTGAATGAAGTGTTTGGAACGATATGGAAGCAATTAATGATAAACGATTCTTTTCTCCATTTCCCACCACAATGAACAGTAGAATCGTCTTGGTTTTAATTCTGGTTCGATCACCTTTTTTGAGCTCCTTCATCGTGTACCAGGACCGTTTTGTTTTTGCATTTTTATTTTGCCACTGCTGTGCGTGACTCATTTCCCATTCGCAGTTACCATCCGTTTCTCGTGATTCGATTTTATTTTCCGTTTCATTTCATAGATGGAAATTTGGTTCTTGTTGTCTTGTTTTTTCGAGCTTGTATTCGTGTGACTTTAATATATTGATTTTTGGTTTCAATATAATAGCATAAAAAAGCACAAAAGAAACATTTGCAATGTGGCAAAATATTATCTTAATATTGAGCTTAAATTTTGAGAGAAATAATTACTAAATATAATGGTGGCATTAAATTGATGGTGGTAAAAATGTAATTAAACAAAATAACTCTATGGATTAAATTTTGTTGCAATTTTCAGTTTAGGAACTGCTGATATCTGCAATTACTAGAACTAGAACTAACTACTGACACCTTAAAAAAGGCTCTTTCTGAGCATTAGCGATCAGTTGCTCTGATTGGATAAGATTCTCTGATATAGGTTTGCTCGAAAATACTATTTGACACTGTTGTGATTAGTTGGGAACCTCTTAAGGTGATGATGTGCCCATCGTAAGTCGCTCGTTGCATATTGTGCATAGATAAATGCAGTAACTTGGACGTTTATATCTTAGACATAGACAAAAAGTGTTACATAGCAATGACTCATCTGGTCCATTTGGACAACATTTCCAACATTTGGACATAAATGTGTCAGAACGATATAGCTATCAAATAATGTTGGTTAGCCGGAATCTATCGCCTATTAGATTATATTTCGTCTTTTCCTACAGAACTAAGCAATTGATCATCAGAAATCGATATTTCCAGTTTTTATGGGATAAAGCTTATAGTAAAAAAAGAATATTTAATTGCAGTTCCTCGACTGAGCTACTAAAAGCTAAAGCTATTCTTCATCAACTGAAAACACTGCACTTTTTTGTCTGTACATAAACTACATAATACAAAAGATAGTGAATAGTTGGGCAGATCACTAGAACACGGTTAGAAATCTTTAAAGTAAGTCTCTTATTTAATGTTTACATTAGTTGGACTTTTAGAACTTCTAGAAAAATATGTGCAAAGTACAAAATTGATAGCTTTGAATGTAACTTCATTAAAAAAACAAGGTCTTGTAGCATGTAATCTCTTTATTTTATAATCTATAGCTTAGTCCAGTTAGTATAAGTGTTGATACAAAGCTTTCCGTTAAATCAGATCAATAGTAGAAACATAAATGTAAGGGACCATCGTATTGATTGAATGTCTGCGAATATTCTATAGCTTAAGTCGACCGGTCGCATCATTAGAATGGCACCGGAAAACTCAAAGCCCTTCAAAGTCCCATTTCAAGTCATTGAGGACGAATGCTATAAGCAACTAATGACGTTAAAGCGTCCATCTGAACAATTGTGAGATCTGAATTGTCATGTGAAGCTGTGCGTATGATTAGCCACAGTATAGCCGCTGCCAGCCCAGACCAAATATTTAATTCGTACAACTATTCTTTCCTTTTATTTTTAATTCATTTATTACATCACAAGCAAGTCGGTGCTGATGAAAGTGCTGCCACACGCATCTCTAGCTCTTACGTTAACGACAACGCGTCTCGCAGCAGCCGAATCGAAACAAAACGCTACGCTACCACCATTCGTGTTGAGCCATTTTACGTCGTTCTCGTTCGTCGAAGCACAAAATAAAACTAAAGCCAAAATGTCTAGATCACTGCAGACGGTTGATATTTTGATATCTTTTTTCTAGACGCACACGATTTAACCAAGAAACACAACCATTAAGAGTGCAGGGCTTGAGTGTTTATGTCGTTTTAGAGAGAGTGTGTGCTGTAAGAGACACGAGTAGAAAACTTTATTCAATAGTTTATCTAATATAATGTTCATTTCAATGAGCAAGGCATTGTTGTTTTAATAAACTGAAATTGATTTTCGCAATGCATTGTTGTATTGTGCCGGGAATGTGTGGTGAAAGGCAGAAGACAAGAGAGTGACAGAGAGATCGATCGAGTGTTTATAGATTTTTTACATTTTCCTCGAAAATTCCAAACCTTCCCCCCCCCCACACACACACACACACACACACACACACGAATCGCTGTGTTTATGCGGTGTTGTGGTGAAAAATTCTTCATCGAATCGTGTTTGCGAGAGCAAGAGATAGAGGTAAACAGAGAGGTGAAAGCCAGAGATAGTGAAGCAACAACAACAGGAACAAAACCCCCCCGAAAAACTAAATGGAAATAAGACGTAAGACCCTGGTAGCACTAAACCAACGAAGCACACAAGTGGAAAGAATTCTTTCGTTTCCCACGATGTCGCGGGAACGAAGCAGAAGGGTGAAGAATGTTCGCCGTGTGGTGTGTTTGTTGCCGTTGACGGCAGTGGCCGATTCGATGGTCGTTAGGATTTTCACTTTTCACCTATATATCTCGTCCCACCAACACACACACACACACACCACGCGTTCTTCTTCGCAATTCTGGTACCGTCGCGCGAATACTTCTCCTCCGTGCGGTACCGAAAGGCTAGGGCGGTGCAACGGTGGAACCAACTCATGAAGCACACTGAACACCGAGACTATTTTTAGCCCCATGGCGGGAGATATTTTCGTCCACTACTGGCTGCTATGTTGCGCTTTTTTCCACCACGACGACGATGGCGACGACGACGACGACGACGACGTCACTTTCATATCTTCTGCTTCACCGACAGCGTAGATCGTGTGTGTGTCTGTGTGTGTGTGTTGGTGTGCTTACTGGTATGTGTGTTGGTGTGAATGAAAGGGATAGTTTTACCCTAGCACTACTCTTCACCGATCCGTTTCCGATTCACCACATCCACAAACCGATCAGTTTGCCAACATTTCCGATTCCGTTTGATCGCTCATCCGTGCCCCGCTTTGCGACAGTGAATCCTTTCCGACGGAGGTTTCTTTTTGGTGTAGAGTAAGCGCAGCATTCACGCCTGGAACATTTCGTCTCGTCGTTTCTTGCAAGCAAGCACCCGTTCGCAAGAATTGCTCTTGAGTTGCGCTCCACTTCGCACCACTAGCGCGTACAAAGAAACCGTAACCAGCCATATTCGTCCACGCGGAACCGAGGGGGAGATGTGAAGTGAGGTGAGTTGTCTAGCTCCTCATCAGTTCAGCGACAGTGAACGAACCAGCTGATAACACTGCCTTTCCCCCGGCCGACACAGTCGAATTCTTGACACACTTTTTACTCTGGAGCCATAAACCATCGTTTCGAGTCCTCGTTGCTCGTGTTCCAAGTGTCTAATTCGACACAAAGAACACCGCACAGAAAATCCACTCTTCAACCGGGTTCGGAATAGATTAGACACACAGGCCAAAGAGGCACATCACACACAAGGGAGAAAGAAGAAAAAAAAAGGGGCCGAACTTCATCTGACACCACGTAGCAGGCTTAAAGAGTTCTTCGGCCAGGGCGCGCGTGTTAACTGAACTTCCGTTTCCACCACGGGACCAACACCGACCAAATGTACACACGAAACAGACAGGCTGCGGTACGGCTGCCGAGCGGACACAAACCGGACACAAATGAACGTACAAAAGCCGCGCACTCACCGCTCACTTGGAGTCAACTTCACCGTACAAGGGCCTTTTCAAGGGAGATTGGTGAAGGATGTTCTCACTCCAGGTAGCACACACTTCGGTACCGCCACTAAGAAAAGCGAAAGCGCACACACACACACACACGGTTGCGGTGCGTGTGTTTACTGTCACACACTACCCGTCACAGCAGCACAGCAACGACAACCGTCCCGATGGCACAACCGGGGCAGCGAATTACCTTCACAAATGCTCGGTCAGAGTGGAAATGACATCGGTTGCGAGCGCGCGCATTCACTACACTGGGAAATCGCATCCCATGTCCTGGCCGGTTCGTTCGGCTCGTTCGGTTCTCGGTGCGAGTTCGGCAAACTCAACTGCCGGTTCTCACCGTTCACTCATTCACTCACCCGCGTGCTCACTATGGTCACGCACGGTTTGACAGATGCGAGCGATGAGAACAATGACGTATAATGATGGTGACGATGACGATGGTGATGATGATTGCCTTCATTTGTGTTCATTGTGTGTCACGCTCCAAGTGACATTAAGAAGTCAAAGGCTCACCACGTACAAACAAACACACACGTTCAAAATACAATCCTTTTTGTCTACTAGCTTCTCACTCTTTCTCGTTTGTGTCCCATATTGCTCTCCCGTTTTTCCAGCCAACACACAGATCGTTCACTGATTTTCCACATGCTTATATTGCAGCAGCTTCCGATATAGGGAGCGAAAGTTTGCATTCGAC
Source organism: Anopheles maculatus (assembly GCA_002091835.1). NCBI lineage: Eukaryota > Metazoa > Arthropoda > Insecta > Diptera > Culicidae > Anopheles > Anopheles maculatus. Next base: position 1,316 of record LULA01015712.1, on the reverse strand, counting down.
CGCCGTGTATGACGTCACACCCTACTCTCGCTCTCTCTCGTACGTGGCGCTTGTGTCATTATAGTTTGTTTTCCATCGTGCGCTCTTATCGTGTGATTAGCGACTAGCATTCGGTCCACACACATGTGTACCGAGAAGAAAATCATTCCATCCAGCGTAGTACAAGCAAAAGTAGTAGAGTTGTACTACCCGGTCTGCCGAGAATTGGTTTCAATTTTCGGGGAATCATTTACCGACCGGCGTTCCGTCGAATCCACCAACAATTCTCGGAAAAACCGAGAGGGACTCTGTCCGGCACATTTACACTTTGTAGTAAGCATGGTTAAAGGAGCCAGAGCGAGAGAGAGAGAGAGAGAGAAAGAGAGTGTGTGTCTCGTCGAGGAAAAAGGCGGAAATGGCATCTGGGACAGTGTTCCCTTCCGTTTCATTCACTCAACTCCTTTTTGGGTGAGTGCATTTGACACTCAAAAGGGGGCAAAAGAAAATTGGAAAAAAGGGCAGAAGAAACATAGTAGGCCATCACACCGCAAAACGCACTCCACGTCGGTGCGATGTTGTGCGTTTTTTTTTTTTGTCACTTGTTTCGCCACTTGACAGAGGTTGATAAATTTGTCTGGGGATTTTCTTGAGGTCTGCGATCGTTTACTTGTTTTAGAAAAAGAGGGAAAACCACACATATATATATGCTTTTTTTCAGCCTTCACCTTATCTTTGGTAGGTGTTTAAGCGATATCTCGCAGCCAGGCATGCTCGCGCTACTTCACTTACACTTCTACGCCGTGTTATCATCATTTATTATTTTCCACGAGCTAAACACAAGACAGCTTAATATTTGCACCGCTGACAGGCACAACAAAACGCTTACAGAGAACCACCTGCCGGATCGCTGTGGTGGCCTGTGGAAACCGAAAAAGGTAAGAGCGATTCTTCGCGTTAGGCATGATGTGTAAGATCCCAAATATTCTTTGTTCTTGTGCGCCAAAATAAGTTGTGTATTTGTTATTTGGAACAACATTTTCACATCATAAATCATCGGGCGTGTTATGCAAAAAGGGAACCGCTTATTGTTTACACTTTAACCTTTTCTGTTACCTTTTTAGTTCTTAAATGTTTTGGGTTTTTCTCCCTATAGATGTATTAAGATACAAAAAATAGGATTATGATTTCTTTTTCCCAATAGAACTAAGACATCCAATTAGTAGTTATCAACCAATCGTTTTTTCGACTGTAACACAACTTTACAAAGCGCAAAGTTTACAGCAATCCTCATCACATTATTGCCAACACACACACACACACACACACACACACACACA